>PVJL010000903.1:0-275940 GCA_004026885.1 Lyroderma lyra
AAAAAAAAAAGTAAGTTGAACCATCATAAGTCGGTGACCTTCTGTAGTTGTTCACGTGCATGCTACCTTGTTTGAGCAATGAGGTAGGATGCAGGAAGGATGGAGTAACAAGTGACAGTAGTAAGAGACTGGTCATAAAGTACAATTACTAACACAGTGGCAAACACTCACTATCCTGGTGTGAAGTTATTCAGAATGACAGCAGTAATAGAGATAGAGATGAAAATTATGACCAGGTGTGAAAGTCCTTAAGGACGTGAAGTTCAAGAGATGGTAGTTCCTCCCTCCCATCCTTGGAAAAGAGAAATGGCATTATGGGGGGTTACATTCACAGTAGTGGAGAGTGGGTGGCAGCAGGTATGACAGATTCAGAGGCTCAGTTTCCTTACTGGCAAAGTGGAAATTATAAAATGTACATTGCAGGGCTGATTTGAGGACTAGATGAGATAATATGTACAAAAATTCTTATCAAGGTGGGAAACACTTTGCAGATTCCTGAATCTGGTAACATGGAACATGTATTTTTCTATAACTGTTCAATCTATACTTCATTTCAATCCCACAGATAGCTGATGACTTGAAATGGTTTTTATGGAGCCTAGTATTCCACAAACTCTTGCCCATCCAGCTGTCTTGTACCATTTCCAATTAATTCTTAACCTCTCTATATATAAATTCTAAATCTTTAGTTCTCTCTAGCTATGCATCATTCATTCCCAAAATTAGCACATAAATACTAGCACATACAATCCATATGTATATATTAAAATATGCATGCATATCATGGTAGGAAATTACTTTTCCCTCTATTACTCTAAACTCATTTTGTTGCTCATTTTCAATTTGCTTTGTTTGTTTGATTTTTTTAAACCCATTGACTGATGTATCACCATCATTCTATAAAGTAAAGGCTTAAAAAAATCTTTCTCTGAAATGCAAATAAAATCTACATCAAAAGAGTGTTTGTGAAGATTCAAAGGGATCATATAACTATCTAATTCAATGCCTATCACATGGTCAGAGGTCAATACTATTATAAAAATAATTTATTTTTCTCGTGACATGGAGATGACATAGGGCAGAAGGTGGAGTATGAGTTTTGATCTCTGAAAACCATAAGTTAAAATCAGGGTTTTGCCCTTTAGCAGTCATATGACTGTGGTCTAGTCATTCAACTTCTATAAGACTCACTCCTTTATCCCTAACATGAAGATAATAATACTGTCTTCACAGGGTCACTGTAGAAATAAAATGAGATAACACCTGAAAAGAGTCTGAAATAGTGCATAACACATTATATTTGCTCAATAAAATTTTTTCATAAGACTATATAGTTTTCTAACTGTATATTTTTTCAAACATTTTGGAGATTTTTATTTTCCATTTGAACAGCAAGTCAATCTTTTTATAATTAGGAAAAACTTGCATTTCTGAGTAGTCCTTTCCCCAGTCTGAGATAAATGACAACCTTGTCAAGATTCATATTGGATTAGTGACTAAAACCATCTCTCAAAAACATCCTGAAAGGTTCTATCATTCCTCCGCCTTGCTTCTGTTATCAATCCTGGTACCTTACATCAGTATAGTAATTTTCAATTCTACAGAATGCTTTCAAAAATTCATCTTAAAATACTCACATAATAGTATGATGTACTACATATATAATCATCTTCATTCTGAAGATGAGGAACTAAGGATCAGAAATGAATTAATCAAGGTCAGATATCTGGGAAGTGTCAGAGCTGGCATCTGAATCTGTTCTTTCCAACTCCAAGGTCCATGTTCTTTTCACACAAGAGGTTAGAGTGATAGAGTCAAAATTAAAATTATAATTCCAAATTCTAATTTCATGCATCATTCTATGAGATCATAGCGGCCTCTCACATCAGTTAATGGTATTTTCTGAGTGCTATCTTTCCCTTATGTGACACCACTAAATTCAACAAAGTAATGCATTTTTATAGCACAGTCATAAAGGGACATAAAAAGCATCTAGCTCAATCTTAGGGCAACAAATCAAGACCAAGAAATGTTAGGAGACTTGTTCAAGATGATACTTATTAATGTCAAGTTAGAGCCAACTATGGGCCTCTGACTTCTGGTCCAATGACCCTTTCAACTATTCTTATGCTGATCCCCCAGACAAAGACAAGAATGACATTGAATTTCTTTTGTTTTTTTATTGAAATGCTTGCTTGGGATTCCTAAGATAATTTTGGCTTCTATTAACTTAAAATTAGATGGCTGTGGGGAAATCAGATTATTTCATTTAAATGTGTTTAGCATTCTCTTTAAGGATTGTGCAATATATAAAGGAGTATTATTTGTTCAAAAATACCACTTTTATTCCATAAGTCCAGATTAAGTAAATATTCTATTTTAAGTAGAAATAGAAAATGAGAGCCATTTCCTATCATTTCTGAGGTTTAAAATTATTTGCTTGAAGCAAATTTCACTTTAGTAGTAAAATCTGGGACATTGTGCCTTGATTCCACAAGTGATGTAAAATTTTCCCAATTATTCTGCTATTACACATATATTAACTAGACACATTTGACACTGCCGTGATGTATGATTGTAACTAAAACTATTAATATATCAGAATCTATTGCAACACTCCCACCTTAGCAGTTATTTTTCTTTCTTTTCACCTTTCTATCAAAGCAACAGAGCATTAACCCAAACATAAAAATTCATTGTTTTACCTGTGTACGAGTGTTTGAAACACTAGCTCATAGAAATGTTCTTTCTTATAACAGTTATTTTCTTGTACTTGGAGAAAGCTTTTGGGACCTGACATATACCATCTCTCTTCCTTTTGGGCAATTTAAACTTTAAGATTGGCTTAACACAAAACTAAAATAAAGTTACAATTTATAAGTGTATTACTTGCCTAGGAGGTACGATACACAAAGAAAAGTTGTAGGCTTTCAAGTCATACACATGGGGGTTGAAGCCCAACCTCCTCTGTGTACAAATTTTGTAATCTTGAATAGCCTTAATTTCCACATTCTTAGACTATGGATAATAAAATCTACCTTATAGAGAAGTTGCAAATATTAAAAGAGACAGGTTTATAAAAAAAAAACCTAATACAATATTTAGTACACATTCGCAGAGTAGCTTCAAGAAATGTTGAAATAAAATAATGGTAATGATAAACTAACATACTAAAGACGGCATTCACTAAATTTAAAACACTGGAGTCAGACTATGCTGCCAGTTTCTATTACCTTTTTTTAAGTTTGAAGCAAATCATTTTTTAAAAGGAGTGAATAATTGAAAGATTTGTCCTTATTCTTTAATCATTCATTCAACAGTGATTAATGAGAACCTCCCCAGACCCAGGCACTGTGCAAGATACAGAAGATACAGCAGGGCATTCTAAGCCACTGCCTTCATGAAGCTCACAAGTGCAGAATAAGTAAGTAAGTAAATAAATAAATAAATAAATGAAAATAAGGAATAGAAAATGATGAGTATCTAGTTGGGTTTTCCACAAAAAGAGAACCTGAAGTAAGAATCTGAATACAAATACCAATAATTGACTTGGTACATGGTCCCAGGAAACAAGGTGATGAGAAAAGCAAATAAAGATCACCTTACATAATAATACTGTATTGTATACTTGAAATTTGCTGAGAGAATAGATCTTAAGTCTCACCACACACACACACACACACACACACACACACACACACAAATACATACAAAAGTAACAATGCGAGGTGATGGATCTGTTAAATAGCTTGATTGTGGTAATCCTTCACAATGTATATGTATTTCAAACCTTCACATTCTATACTTTAAATATATTCAGTTTTTATTTGTCAATCACATTTCAATAAATCTCAGGTGAGGAAGATTCAAATCACCTCCCACTGCCAAAAAAAAAAAAAATGCCTGAATGAATGGGTTACCATGTGGGCTATGGGAGGTGATTCGAATGGGAATAAATCCCACTGTAGACCCTCAAGGAGACTGTATAGCATATACACTGGAATTTTTCCACCAAGAGGGAAAAAAACTGGGTTGTGCATCCACTAAATTCTGCCCCTAACTGGTGAAGGTTGCTGCTTAGGACAGTAACTCCAGTCCTTCCAGCCAACCCCACATACCAGCCAAGCAAACTTTTGTGGCCTGAGAAAAATCTCCCTGCAGAGAGGTAAATGTTTGGGGTAGAAAGCTACCTGTCTGTATAGGAAATTGTCAATCAAAGCTGCAGAAGACTTCAGAAGCTAAGACATGTGTGGGATCCAACAGCATTTTCTATAAATGGGTTGCCACTCAAGACAGAGCAGTCAGTGAAGTCCTTTCTGAGCAGTAGAAATGTGATGAGACACAAATAAAGTAAGGTAGTGAGCCCTGCAAAGATCTAGGTATAGAGGATTCCAAGCAAAGGGAAAACAAATTAAAAGACCCTGAATCATAAGCAAGCTTGGCATGTTCAAGAAAGCTTGGGTGATTGGAGTAAAATGAGCAAGGTGAGAGTCAAAAGCGAGGTGTCAGAGATGACCTGCCAAGAGGCAGATCATACAGGGCCATGTAAGCCGTAGTAAAGTTTGCACTTTATTCCAGATGAGATGAAGATGCACTGGAAGGGTGTTGAGTACTGTAAATCAACTTACATTTTAAATTTAAATTCTGGCTGCTACTTGGAAAATGAACTATAGGGAAGTAAGAGTGTAAGGAGGGAGACCACTTAGCAGGTTAACACAACATTCCAGAAGGTTGAGTTTAGTATCTGTACAAATGGTGAGCAGGGAACAGATTTTGGCTATATCCTCATATTTTATCTAGTAGCACTAACAGTTCTTTCTAACAAAAGTCAGAGTTCTGCAACTAAAAGTAGTTATAGAACTAAAAACCACAGGAAAAATCTTTTGGTCATTGAGAAACTGAAGCAGCAGCTCCCATTTCTGATAGTTCTGTAACTGCCAGTATTAAGCACCGTTGGGAAAACAAGGGAGGAAATACAGAATGGCAGAGCTGCATCACAGTAAGCAACCAACTCTCCAATCAATGATAAATAAAAGACTGCCTATGCCCAAAGTCTGAGAACCTGGAGATATACCAGACCATAAAGTCGTCCATTCTCAGTAGGTATCAAGGAAGAAAGAGGGATAGACCCGCCCTTAAGTAGAGGAGTATGTTATCACTGATGTTGATTAGAATTGCTGGCTCATGGTGATAAAAGGCAGACAACTTTTAGTCAGTTTTATTATTGTTTGTATATTCTTACAATGCACGACTTTATTGCCTGCTGCACCAGAAGTGGACCACTCACATCAATTCCTACTGCTGACACCCAGAAAATTGAATGAGTGTAAGAGAAAAACTTTTATTAAATGCTAACTATGTGTCAAAAGCTCTTAAGTGTTTTACATTTTTATAAACAGTATCTAATACATTATTTAATTAGTTCTTACAACCACACTAAGTTGTAGATCCTGTTACTATTCCCACTTCACAAATGAGAAATCTAAGATTAGAAGTGTTTTAAAAACTTGACCAAGGTCACACAATTGCTAAAGGGCCAGGGATTCAAATCCAGATGTGACTAACTCTAAAGCACAAGCTCTTAACCACTCTAAATTCAATTTAGAATAATACAGCTTGATTTAACAGGTTAATAGACTGAACATTCACAATGTCAACTTTCCATAAGTGAGCCCAATATTACGGTTATGTTTAGTGTTTCTGAGGCATAAATTTAATCACAGGTGATGAGGGTCGTGTAGGTGAGACAACTTCATGTCCCCATCTCAAGGAGAGGGTGGCCATCATCACTCATCAAGGTTAAGGAGTAAGTGGTATGAAGTGATGCCAACTTTGCTTCTTTGGGGGCGGGGGGGAACTGACTCAAAAAAGACACTGCTCATGTTGTCAACAAAATTAAAAAGGAATTGAAAATAGCTAAATAACAGTTAACAGAAAATGGAAGTTCTGAGTAGCTTAAAGAATGTACAATGCTTAGTATCAGTATAAATGGTGAGTAGGGTACATCCATCCAGTAGTATTCACATCCAGGTCAGAACCAATTGCAGCTGGCCCTCTGAAATTTAGATACATGAAGCAACTCAGCAAAGGCTAAGGAGCTGTTAAGAAAGGAAGCAATATATTGATACACACCACTGTACTTTCTCAGAAGGAATGATGACCAATTAGATCAGTATATTGGCAGCACACCTTCCACAAACTATAGAGGCATCTTCCCCTCCCAAGCCATATCCCTGTACTTTTGTTTCCATGGGCAAAGATAATATAATTGTTCAAAGTCCCTGAACCTATCAAGGGTCACTATATGTTAATTGCATAGCGAACTGACACTGGTCTGCTTTGTACATCTATGTGATAAAACAACACAGGCAGGGTCTGGCCCCTCAGACAGTTCTAGTTCTCTGACCTGCTCCACACATTCAGCAGGTTGGGAAAGCTTAGCCAAAGTCTGCACCATTCACAAGCTCATGCAGCCAGCAGAAAGGGTGATAAGAGCCTCCTCAAACCTGAGGCCGAAGCCAAGTCCCTGTCTAACCCTTACCAAAAGGTTTATATCAGGGGATCAGGTTCTTGTATGACTAGTGACAAAGTGGTACTTTGCTTCCCAATCTGCTATTGTCCCCCTGTGTATACAGCCCCCTTAGGTGCTGACAGGAGAAGGAACAATTGGTAGTATAGGATTCAAGACATAATACCATCAATATCTACCCCAAATTATAAAGCCAAAGTGACAGACTGTTTGCTAAGTTACTACCAAATGCCAAATGTTAGTTAGTGATAATTACTGCTTATGACAACACCAAGGAAACAATGATAATTACATGGTGAGGCAACCGTGTTATCTTTCATGCACCAGGAATATAACACCTGTCATCACAGTGGCAACATGAGAGATTAAGCTTCTCTCTGCTCCAATGCTCTCATGGTGATGTTTTCATCTATGGGATAAAAACATTCCCTGTCATTTCTTTATAGGCTTTAAGAGTTCTGAAGGAGAGCATTGTGCATTTTTATGTCCTCCTCTGATTTTAAAAAAGTTGGGGAGTTCCCTGGTGGTGTAGCGGCTAAGGCTTCAGCACTGTCAACGCTGCAGCCTGGGTTCGATTCCCAGCTAGGGAACTACCCACATACAAAATAATAATAATAATAATAATAATAATAAAAAGTTGGAGGTATTGTTCCCAAGGCAAACATATAAAAACAAAACTGATGACACAGGGAATCCAGCCTCAGGTAGTGGGTAGACTTGTTACATGCTTAGGTTCTAGCCGTCAGTGACTGAGTTCAAACCCAGGCTCTGTCTCCTGCTATGAGTGGTCATCTTGCCACTCCAAGTCTCATTCCTCAGTTATAAAGTGGGCAGGACAATAACCACCTTATAGGATTGCTGTGAGGATTAAATAAGATTATGCTTACAAAGCTTCACACAGAGTGGGTGCTCTTAACATTGGTTTATTACTGTAACAGCTTTGTTCCAGACCTTAGGGAAGACCCCCATTTCCCCTTCTTTGCCTTAGTGTATTTCTTCTTAAATTGATACAAAATCTAAATTGCCAAGGTCAATCTACGGGTTGAAGGAAGGTCACTTTGCCTGTTGCTAGAAAAGACCAATGATCTGCCTCAGCTGAAATGAAAGGATCCCTCATGGTTCTCTGTGGGTCACCTCAGCTCACCAGGAGATATGTATGTAGGGGACTTAAACCAAACTCCAGCTAACGATTAAAAACATTACCACCACCCAGCATTCACTTGACCTTGTCCTCCTTGTCAGCATCTCAGAGTCCCAAGCAGGGCATTTGGAATCTCTGGTAATGAACCTCTTGAATTACCATTTACCAACACAATCCCTTCATTTAAACCATGTTACGAGACTGAGATTGAAAATTATGATCTTTTGCTCATAGAGATGAGGAACCTGAGACTCAGAGAAGTCCTCACATACCAAAGGTCATGCTATCAGGAAGCTGAGATTTATCCCAGTCTTCCGTCTATGCATCCAAGTCCTTCCCTGGCTGCTCACCCACACAAGACTCACATCAATGAGGCTGATGCACTGACCAAGCCAAAAGGCTCAGGTCATTTTCAGTGAAAGAAATTCCACTGTCTTGACAAAACCACTCTAATGATCATAAATAAACGAACAAAAAAGCTGAGATAAACTTTTATATTTAAATAAAGCAGGTTTTAACACCCTTGAGCTAAAACATAAAAATAGCATTTAGTTCAAATATTTATATCTACACTGGTTCTAGAGAGTCCATTTATGAGCCAAATCAGAGCAGCAGGCAGGGCTGTGACACAAGCAGCATAACTGGCCTCTTACTCTCTTTTTATAGGTTTCCACTTCTCCATCATCCAGCCAGAGCCCATTTCTCCACCTCCCCAGACAAGAAGTGAACAATGGACATTTCAACAAAGACCTTTCAACTTTTTGCTGTTTCTCTGGGCATTCTCTGCCACTTTATGGGTTATGCATCACTGGAATCAAGTATCTCTATATGTCATAGAAATATGGTCAAGGGAAGGTGATGTTTGCTCAAAAGTGGACCTGATTTATCACACTGATAGGTATAAACAGAAAGTCCTTAGGTATAATCTGAATGGCCTGAAAAGTCAATGTCATTTTTTTTTTCAATCCTAAGCCTCTCTCTCGTTGAAGAGCCAGATCCCTAACACCTGCTTTATAAAGCATCCTGCCCCCATCACCACCTGGGCAAAGGGACCACCTTCCTTCTGGTCTTTTGTCTTCCTTTCTGCTCTTTTGTCTTACCTGGAGTTAGGCTTCTCATAGTTTTCCTGCCAATAGTAAGTACCCAAAAATATACCAGGAGTGCCAAAATATGTATACACATTTTAAGAGACGTTATCTATGCATTACTTTTCAAAGTTGAAATAAATTACAGTAGTAATGTGTAGTATGACGTTCACTCAAAAGATGGCATTCATCAAATGAATGCTAGCATTACCATGTGACAGGCAGGACAGTCAAAAAATGGCAGAAGCGTGGTTGTCATTCGAGGAGTGCAAGACCACTTTCAAGTGGTATTTGAAATTTGAGAACGTTGTTTGAGTTTCCTCCACATTCTCCTGACTTAACACCCTTTGACTTCTACCTATGGGGGACCTTAAAGGACGTTGTGTACCATAGAAAACCAGCTACACTGGTGGTACTTCAGGAAGAAATTCAAACATGCGCAGCGATACAAGTGGACACTTTGGTCATTGTTGCTCAAGCAGTAGTTCCCCGTAATCAGAAGTGTCTGGACGCTGATGGGAACCACTTTCAGCACCTCTTGTAATTGTGGAAGCAAATGTGACTTGTATTCAGATTTTATTATTGGTATATTTTGAGTATTACAATTTTAACAGACTTTTTTCATTTCTTAAAATATGTATATATTTTTGACACCCTCTGTATATACAGGGTTTGGCAGAAGTAACACCCTTTTTAAACTAGTTATGTTAATGTATTAATAGTTACAATATTATTATGTTACAGAATTACATGCTTATGATTTTATAAATAAAAAAGGAGTGTTATTTGTGCCAGACCCTGTATGTTGACAATACATATATTAATACAAGAATAAACATAGTAGGAAAAAAATCAGTTTGGTGAAAGTGTATCTGACAAATTTGCTAAAATTCTGAGACTGGATACCTGGGGTTCAAGCTCTGACTTTGTACCCATTAGGATCTTGGAATTTTGTAAGTGTTATTGCACTTTATTTACCCACCATTTCACCAAACATGTATTAAGTATGCAGTTTTTAACAGATATTGTGGCAAGTCTCAAGAATGCAAAATTAAAGAAACAAGGAAACCAAGTTCCTGACCTTGGTGTTTACAGTTTAGAGATGCCAGTAGGTAGGAGGCAGGAATGGTGAAGAAGAGAGGTAAAGAAACATGGCAGTGAGGTAAATGCTATACAGAATGAGCTGGAAGATACTCTAGGATCTCAAAGAAGGAGGCATTTCATACTCCCTGGGGAGGCCAAGCAGGCCTTCACAGAAGCAAACTGAGCCGGAAAGGATTAACAGTGGGATTTTTCTTTTCTTTGTTTGTTTGCCTATTTGTTTTATTATTTTTTAATTATTTTTTTAGTTTCACATGTACAAGAGAACATAATGCTAGACACTTAAAGTCCTTACATAGTGATAACCCCAACAGATTTATTTCTCATCTGACACTTTACACAGCTATTACAATACCATTGACTATATTCCCTGTGCTTTACTCTGCAGCCCATGACTATATATATTTATACATATTTAAGTAATAGTTGTATTAATAGTGTTTTTAAAGCAGACAAGAAGGGGAAAGGCACTCCAAGCATACGGCATTCCATATGCAAAATGGTACTTTAGATGGACAGAGGTGTTATTCTTCAGAACAAAAGGAGGGCTTAGCATATGAAAAGTGCTGAATGAAAATGTAATTAATGAATCAATTAATTAAGAGTTCAGAAGTACGTCATTCTGCAGCGATGCTTCCCAGGAAAGGGCCCGTGAAGATCAGGCACACAGGCACTATGTATCCCCAGCCCTGGCCCATGCCCATGCACAGACATCAATCAATACTGTCAACTGATAAATGAATAAATGAATGCAAAGGCATTTGTCATTTTTAAAAGATCTAAAAATCACATTCCACTATTTCCTGTGACTCTGTGGTCTTTGGCAGGTTACTAAACATTTGTGAGCCTCTATTCCCTCAGTAAGTCAATGAGAATAGAGTTTCTCAAACTTAAATGTTTATGTGAATCACCCAGACAACCTCTTACACTTCAGATTCTGATTTAATAGGTCAGTGGTCAGGCCTGGAATCCTGTATTTCTAATAAGTTCCAGGTGATGTCAATGCTGCTACTCTGGGACCACACTTTTGAGAAAGAAGGTTTCAGTAGATCCAATGAAGTATATAAACAATTTGTAAGCTGTTAGCATTAGATAAAATTTAGTTGCTGCTATATAATCAGTTAGTTTTTAATCAGTTATGGTTGCCATATATCTAGTTTTCTATCTTTTAGTTATTTTTCAATATTTCTTCTATTACATTTTGACCTGCACAAATATACCTTCCATTCAAAAGTGACAAAACTACTATTCCAATTCCTTCTAGATTTTTGCAGGCTCTAAAAGAAATATCTGACTCTTTGATCCCCCTAAAAATTATCTCAGTCTGTAGGATAAGGTAGGAATTTGAGTTAATATATTTTGTACTGGTATTCAACTGCCCAATAGTGCATTCAGTAATCATTTATTTTCTAATTATTTTAATACTTTTGTTAAACCTTGAGGCACTAGAAGTATTCAGTCTCTCTTTAACAAATATTAAATCTAAAAGAGTAATTTTAATCTATTTCTGACTTTATCAAATTTTCAACTCCATATCCTGTGGTTTTGGTAACTGTCATTTTCTAAACTGCTTTAAAATCGTATGTAGCAATAACATTGTTGTTACCTTAAAAAAAGATTTTGGTATTCTTGCCCACTCTTAAATAATGATTTACATTTCAAATTTTCAAGGTTTTTGGCATATTCTGCAAAGGTTCTCATAGCGCGGTAGATATAAATATGAACTAGGGGATATTGCCATCTTTATGATAATTAGTACTACCTGCCTGGAACTTTGCCTGGGCAGAGTTCTCCTTTTATTCATGTCTTCTTTCGCTTTTCCCATTAAGGCGCATAATTCGTTTCTATTTTTTTAGTCTATTATGCTTTAGAAGAAAATCTAAGTATAAATATAGAAATAACAGGCAATGTGGGAGGTGGGGACATTGGGTAGTTTCATGTAAAGTTTTTTTTTCACTAATTTCCAAGCTTTATATTAATAAGATACAAGTAAAAACTGATTGTTGCAGATTTGTTGTATATCCTATATCACCTGTCTTACCACTTCCAATAATTTTGTTTGAATATTTAGGTGTACAACCATGGTATTTGCAAAGATGACTCATTCATTTCCTATAGTCATTTCTTTCAATCACTGAAAACACTTTATTGAATGGCAAATGTGTGCTGGACACATAGGACACACATTATTCTCTGCTAGACACAAAAGATTCAAAAACAAACAACAATATAAAAGCAGCCTTTTGAATTGTCCAGAACCTGAAAAGAAAAACATATGAGCAAGCCAGTAACGGAAACCAGAGGATGGTAAGGAGAATTCATTGTTAAGTATAGGATGTAATGTATTTTCTTAAAGAAAAAAGGTGTAACATCTTGGACGAGCATCTGCCAGAAAAAACTACCAGCTGTTTTAATACCAGTTAATTTTTTTATACAAATGCAAGCAGACTCTCAGGGGTACCAGCAGAACTGCAGTGGCTGGCCTGGTGGGCTGCCCAGATATCCCTCCAAGTCTGAGGCATTCATCTTTCCAGTTGCTGGGAGTGTTGAGTCTCTCCACAGTAACTGCCCTACACTATAATGAGCTGCCTCACCCCAGGTGACACCTCTCCCTGGGTAACCACTTGCCCACATCAATGAGTGAATGATGCAAGATACAAAAGCTACAGACATCTCTGAAGAACCACTCCCACTCTAGAGCATCAGGTACGATTGCACTTGGTCTCTGTCGAAACTGGTCTCCATGCACCACCTCCCTCTACTCAACCCTGCTTCCTCACTCCCTTACCTATAGGAGGTCTTATAGGCAAATCTCCATCCCAGAGTCTCTTCTCCAGGCATCAGACCTACTTCAGTTACAGATTTGTTGTTCCTTTCTTCTTCTTTTTGTTTTGCTTCACCTCCCCTCTCAGGTACAGACGCAGAGCTCTTTGCTGTCATTATACTTCTACATCTCCAACACCTGAAATAGTACTTGCCACATAGATGGTGCACAGTAAACATGTCCTGAGTAAACAAATAAAATTGGGACTCCCCTTCGCTCTTTCCAGTTACATCAAAGGTTGATGACTGCCACCAAATCTCAGAAGGCAGCTGAGAGTTGCTACTTAACAGACCTCTTGGAGTCTGACTGCCTACCTCTCTGTATAGGTCGCTGCACATTGCCTGTTCTTAAATTCCCACTGCTTGTGGAAACTTTATTACTTCCTGCTTGATCTCCCTGCTGCTGACACCTGCCTGAACCTGAGGTTGGTGCCCTTCTCTCTAATTACCTTCTTCTCCTTCTTGCTTGTACTCTGCTCTATCACCTTGGTGTTGATTTCTTCCTTACTTACACCCACCTCCACTGAGTAAGTGGCTGCCCCAAGATTCAGACCCAAAGACATCTGATTTCATAATTATGTTCTGTCCACTTTACAGTGCTGCCACGCAAGACACAGCAATTATAGCCACGCTCATAACAAGCATTTGTATGCCACTTGCCAGTTTACCAAGCACTGACAGCTCACAGTTAGGCCAATGCTTAGTAACATTAATTGCATGGTCTTTGACCTTTGTTGTCAGTATTGCCACATCTACCCCACCTGGAAATATCTGACAAGTTGGAAATCTCTTCTAACTATAAATTTAGCTCAAGACAAATATAATTAAAATTCAGAAATCTAAATAACAGTAATCAAATTGGTAGTGTCACACAGACCCCAAGGTTTCCCATGCTGCCTAAACTTCTATCTGTAGCTGCCCTTCAGAGGCTTCCCTCAGAGGGCTGGGGAGGGAAGCATCCTCTTGGGTCATTTGCTCAGAGCCTCACGTTTAGGCACTACCTAGCTTCCTCTTCCCACAGGTCCCCTGGCTTACTGCCTGTGACAGACCTCAGCTGTGTACATGGTTCCATGATCATTTTAGAATCTGCTACTGTCCCTTCACACCCTCCTTGTGAAAGAAGGGAGTAATTGCAGTCCTTTTCCCTTCTGAGGCTGTCCTGTTGTCCTTAGCTCTTTGTCCTCTTCTTCCTCCACAGCTGTTCCTCTTCTCTGGACAGTCGCCTCAGGCTTCCTTCCTGGTCTTTCCTAGTAAGACTTTCAGCCCTTCATCCACATCTCTGAATTGCAGCCATGTTAGATGATATCCACTACCCAGAAAATCCCCCCAGGTGGCTGGTGCAGGGATTATAACCATGCTGATCAGCATTTATCACAGAGAAAACTAAGTCAGTGATTTACCCACGTTCACATTAGGTAAGAGAACAAGAACCTGATCCTAGATTTCCTAGCACAAGCCCTTTCCCTAGCACAACCAGCTGCAATAACCTGACACAAGAACAACAACAACGGCCATAGGAACTACTTGCGAGGTGCTTAACACTGACCTGATTGCTCACATAGACTCATTTAACCCTCCAGACAATCCTATTTTCTTGGAATAGGTAAATTATATCATCCAAGTTGTGCCTTTAAAGAAACTAAGTTTCAGAGAATTATGAGCAATCTGCGGCCTGGAGCATAATCAGGAAGTGCTGGAGCTGAGATCTGACCCAATCATGGTGCAAAATGTAGCTGGTACTCTACAGAAGTCATCCCAGCTGTTCATTTTATTTATGACGTTATGTCCACAGGATGCACTGCCCACAGCCACCATGACTCACATGGCACTTGTCCCCAGCCTCACCTTCCATTTTTAAAAAACTTTGCTTTATGAAAGCACAGTGACTAGTCTATTTATCCTTTTTTTCTCAAGTAATATCAGAATATTTATTTCAGACAAATTCTCACTTGAAAACTCTCTTATAAAGAAAACCCCGAACATAGGTATTCTGCCATTATTTTCAACCCCACAACATGTTAAAAAGAGGAGTGGAAATAATATTTATTGAATGTTCAAATACTTCATATTGTTTAGGTATAAATGTATAAACAATTCTATAAAAGAGGTATCATAACCCATTTTACAGATGAAGTAATAAGGTTCAGGAAATGTAACTCACCTTGAAGCACACCACTTCCAAACAGCAAAGAATTCAGATTCAGAGCCATCTGACTCCACAGCAGAATGCTTTTCCCACCACACACAAGTCCAATACAACAATTCACTGTGAAGAGAGCAGAGAATTCCCTTTCAAGCAACAACACAAATTTTCCAGACTAAGTTTTGAATTTTATCAAGATGGCACTTCCCCCCGCCCCAAGACCTCACAGGATCACTTGGACATGGATCTGTAAAACAGAGGCATTTCGAATATTAATAATAATATTTTTTAAAGTCAAATACACATAACTCCAAAGTACCAGAAAGCAGACATCAGAATTCATCTAATTTGTTAGAAAGACTATTTGTTACTGCGTATGTTGCTGGAGGCAAACTAAGAAGTTTTAAAAGTTAATTTCTCCTCATAAATTATGCATGACCAACCCTAACACCGCGCGCGCGCACACACACGCACACACACGCACACACACACACGCACGCACGCACGCGCACACACACACACACACACACACGCACGCAGAGGCATTTTCCTTCCGGACTTCATTTCTGGGCTGCTGGCGCCACCTATCGGGCCCGGTACTGCCTGCAGCCCCGCCTGGAGCTGGGAACACTGATGAGGGAGGGTCCCAGCACTCGCCTTAGCCTGGTGTGATTGAGGTTCTCAGTACCAGAAAAGAATGAAGCGTAATGTCCCACCAGATGTCCTTTACGGGGATTCATCTCAAAAGACTGCTCTTGTTTTTCTTCAAAAATGATGGCTTGTCTCTAATAGAGCGGCCATAAGGCAGGGAGGTCTCTCCACAGAGGACAAGTACAGTGAAGATGTGATTCTACCATGAAAATAAGGGCAAGAAAAAAACAAAACAGAAAACAGAAGCCAGGAAAGAATGCTTTGGCCGAGACAGCCTAGGAAATAAGTAAGAGAGGAACTAAAATGTAGTGTTCTGCAATGCAGCCAACACAAATTCAGCAGATCCCGACAGAAAGCCTGTTGTTATCTACCACGCAGTACGTAAGGCCTTTTCACATCTTTGGGGCTCTCAACCTGGTCCCCCACTGGGCTTTAGGGACCCTGTGAACCCCTCTGACGTTTTATGCAAAATGGCTTTTGTGTGGGTTTTTTTTTTTAATTTCTCAAAGGCATTTATATAGTTCACTTCATCAAAGTTTCAGCACTCTAAAGGGTTAAAAATTACCACCACTGTTACCTGAGAAGACAAAATCATATAGGCAAAGAGCATGGATTTTAGAGTTATGCAGGCTAAATGTACCTCTTCTTGGCTGCCGTTTAGCTGCATGACCTTGAACATACACACAGACACAGTTAAAATTCTCTACCGCTCAGCTTCCCTATTTTAGAGATGCAGATAAACTGCACAAGTATCTGGAAGAAGGGAAATATTTGTCAGAGGTTATATACCAGGGGAAATGGAGCCAGAACTCTCACCAGGTGCCTTCCCAAGCCTGGCAACTGTTTCACTAGTTTCCATTTTCACTGATAATCCTACCAGGCCTGGTCCATGGTCAACACTAAAGGATCATTTCTTAAACAGAACCAGATGTGTGGGCTTGCAACCTATGCATCTTGTGCAAGCCTCCCTACTCAGAAGGATGCCTGCATTTGGGGTTTAATGCTCTGCAGTCATCATCTTGAAATTCTTAATAATTTTGGCTTTGAATTTGTTTTATAAGTGATGTCTGATGGGACAATGGAGCATGGGAGAGGCTTTGAGCTCAGCTTTACGTGTTCCTGCCTCTTGCCACCTCTTCCACAGGCTCTTCACCTCCCTCTCCAAGCCCCCATGTGCCTACTCCAACCTGCTAACCTTGGTCCCTCCTTCCCTGTCCCAGCCGGCTGCAGGCGGACCTCCACCCAGGGCATCACCCACCAGGTGCCAAGGCCCTGTTCTTCTGTCCCCTCCTTCCATCTCCTTCCAGAGGCCTGAAAGCAGGGGAGGGGACAGGGTGAGTAGTGGATAATCGGGCGGGGGGTGGGGGTTGTGAGGCAAGGCAGCACCCATCCCTGCCAAGGACTAACAGCACCACAGTGAGTTTCGTGGGCCGTTCAAAGGTGCCTCCCATCCAGCCCCAATCCCAGCACTGGGCACATCCATGCGTGGAGGTGGTAAACCCTTTGGGCTTGCTCTCTGTCATGAAGGATCAGGGAAGGGATCCATGGGAACAGGAGAGTGTCTCCCCTGCCCTGTCAGAGTCTCACATTCTTATTTTGCATTGAACCCCACAAATTATGTAGCTGGCCTGTCCTTAAAGAAAAATATGTGTATTTTATTATAATATTGAGGAATAAATGTTAATAAGCTGCTATTACTTGAACTTATGCTTTAAACTTCTTCCTGTTAAGTCCTCTGTCTGCTGGCATTAGCATTCTGGCCTCATATTTATACATTATCAATTATTTGGGTATGAAAGTGTAAACAAATAAAAATTCTACTGTAACAAAAAAGAGACTATACATAATACTACACTAAAGATGTGTTATCATATAGAACCATATGGCCTATTTCTCTATTTTAAAAATTGAGGGGAGAGAAGTAGGCCATTTGGAATAATTCTAATGTTTTTCCTTGTCTGTGCTGTCCCTTCTGTACTACAGCTCTGTTCTGGTAGTTAGTACTGACAGGAAGGCCTGCTGGGGATTAGTTTATTTTATGGACTAAACAGCTAAAAAGCTTTCTTTCCTTCTTCCCTCTTGTCTCTTGAGGAAACAGGCACAAGCTGTATTTTCTGGTCTCAACCAGAGTGCTCATTCCATGGTATTTAAGAAATAATATGCAGCCTTTCATATTTCAGGGGAAACTTGAAGATTTGCCCACTTTCTTTCTCCTTTCCTCCTCTTACCCAACGCACATGTCTATGGACTTGTTCTTGTGAAATTAGAAACGAGAAAAATTGTGTTTTGATGGTCTTACTTTCCCATTTCTGAATCAATCTTTTTTTTACCTCAGATTTTCATCCATATTACTACCTGGGTGACCACCTTAAAAACAAAAATAATCAGTTTACTCCTGTGATTACAAACTTAGTAGGTCTCCAATACTTAAAGAATCTGTTACTGCAAACAGAACCTATCTGCCTATAATTGGGGGTGCTGGAACAACTTACTGCAAGGCAAGCAGAATGTACATTTTTATTAACTGCATTATCAAATAGATAGATAGATACTTAGACAGATGATGATGACGACAGACAGACAGCTATGCCCTCCACAGGAGCTAGGCAAGGTCACAGTCCAAACCTAACACAAAAGAGAAAGCTATTCACAAAAACATCATAAACAATCTGTCAGTTTTGTACTCCTCCCAAATCCATGGAACAAAAAAATCAAGAGGAAAGACTTCTATTCCTATCTTTCAATATCAGACATTTAACACGTTGGCTTTATTTTTGAAAAACAAAGTAAAGTTTCAGTGTCTACTTCAGTGGGACCTAGTCCCTTGGTAGGAATACTAGAGGTAACACAGGCTAATTAAAGCAATTAGCTGGGACAGAGACAGGGCAACACAGAGGTCTGGCAAGTTAACTATTCAGCCTGTAGTAGGACAAAGAGAGGACAGGATGATGAGAGGACAGCAAAGGTATCATCAGCAATTATAGCCTATTAGGGACTCCCCAAGGGAAATCTTCTTAGTATTAATAGTTCCATTATAACACTCATCATACTCTTATTATACTCACTCACACATTTAATTGTCTACCACTCCTACTAGACTGAATTCCTTCAGGGCAAAGACTGCGTACTTCTTTCTGCCCCATGCCCATGATAAGTGTCAAGTGTCTACTCCCAACTCTCAAGTGGATGGGAAAGGGTTTGAGAACCCACATCTTTACTTGAAATCCGGGCCACTGGACTTCTTAAGGCTGGTTCCCCCTAGAGAATTAAGATCATATCAATAGTATTCTTCCCCTTCCGTACAGTTTCCGACCTGCCAGTCCTAAGAATAGCAAAAGTGTTTCCTTCCACCTGGTCATGAGCATATACTCCACACCTATCCTCCCCCACTCAACATTATCCTCTTATCATTAGGACTAGCCCCAAGTTACCAATTCTAGCCCCACCTCTGACCAGGACAGAGAAGGGTTTATGACCCCTAAATGCAATTTAGAATATTCAGCTAACGCAATAGACCCACCCGGGCACGCCCTCTGTCATAAGGAGCCTTGTCAATCCCTGAGTAATGAGCTGGCGTACTCCCTTGTCAGTCAGTCTTCACCAGCCTCACTCAACCTGAGACGTCGGGTCTGAATAGGATGAATGAGGCTTCAGTGTGTAGCTGCTTCTTCCCCGTGATTTCTGCCGGAAATACCAATACAGACCAACTGTCCAATTTTCCATGATCCACACTACAATTGAGGAACATTCTACCTGCCATCTGTCACTTTTTCTGTCAGATTCCTCAGAAGGCAAAGGAAAATGATTGTGTTTTTACATATAAATTAAATTGATTCCGGTAATAAAAGCCCTGACTGAGTTGTGCGCTTTAATAAATGCAGCCTGATCAGGTAACCGTGTCCGTACAAGATGAAGTGGCAGTCATCTATCAGGATTGGCAGGCCCTGCTGCCCGCCTGCTCCTAACTTGGAGCTGATCTCGGTGGTTCTGGGAGTGTCTACTTTTCTCTCTGTCCTACACATCTGTTCCCTTTGGACCATAAGTGCTGCGGGGATGCCAAACCTGTAGCAAATCTGCTGTCAGTCGGGCACTGAAGTACAGTGGGAAGAGCACCCACTTTGGGGCCAGGCAGAATTGGGTGAAGATCCCCATTCTGATTCCTAATAGTAGGGTACACTCAGACAGTTCACTGATCTTCTCTAAGCCTCCTCTAAGCTTCCTAAATATGTAATACAGGTTTTATTATACCTATATTTGAAGAGTCTAGTGGGATTCAGAATATGGAATATACAGCATCAGGCTTACTATTGGCTACACATAAATAGTGGTAAGTAGCAGAACAAAGTGTCATTTGTGTCAACCTGCACTAAAAATTTACATGTGTATTATTACTGTTCTTGTTGTTATTTTCAATCATTTTAGTAGATTATTATTTGGGAATATAGACAGTTTTTTGAAAATGATATAAGCAGGATTAGAATGAACAGCAATATCCACTTAAAGGGATAAAATAAGGATCATCATTCAACTATTATTCAAGCAGCCTTTTTCTTATGCTAACTAGGTCTCCTTACTTTGTTTAGTTCATTGTAATTACCTTACGTCTAAATGGAAATACGGGGATTTCAACAGTGGAACAAGATCTCTCCTACAATATTGCTAAAAGCCTGGAAGATCGTTCAAGATTCAACAGAGCCCTAGAAACCAAGTTCTCCTGTCATTCCCTCAGCAACCAGGTCCACTGACTCACCAGTATTGCTACCATGAGTGACTCAACACTCTCCTTACCTTCTGCTTCTGCCATGCTAACTGATACTGTGTCCTCTTGCCGGCTTTCCCAAACTTTCTGCTTATGCACAGCTTCCACTTACTCGTGGCTCCTACTGCTCATGACTTCTGTCTCATGAAGCATGTTTGCATGTCTCATGATGTCCTCTTCGTGTTCTCTGCTTTCAATGACAACTGGAGTCATATTCAAACTCCCCAGCAGAGAAGGACTTTAGAGTTCAGTTTATCACTGTCAAATATAATCACCGTCACCCAAGTGGAGAACGGCTCTTACACCAGGCTGCCACAGTTCAGACACCGACCCCTTATCCAGTCAGTTACGGCCAGGACCTCGGAATCAAAATTCTACCTCTGTGTGGGGAAGGCTGCTTGCAGCCTAGCAGGTAATGGGCTCGACAGGCAGTCAGCACAACAGATTCCTCTTCAAAACATCACTCTCCTCTGGCATTTTCACCACAGATAGGGCTTGTTACGTGAAACAGAAAACTGATTACTGCACCAGAGGTGGCACTTATTATCCAAGATTGTTCATTTCAGAGATTTTAGAGTAATCAGAACAACAAAACGCCACACCTAAACCATGTCTTTTGGAACAAAAAGCTTTTGAATATAGAAGACTTTGTATTTATTTGTGAATGCAACCAAATTAATACAAAACCCATTTTCAGAGTTTGAATAGAATGCTCATAATATTGCCAGGATAACTAGAAAATTTTCAAGACACTCCCTGAAATAACAGCTGTGTCACAGAAGCAGGGTGTGACATCTTGATTTACTCTGATTCTTGATCCTGTATTTGGTAACTCTGCCATTCAATAAGCATTTATATATCATATACTAACAAAAACCCAACTGCTTGCTGCTTGTTTTAATATCTGTGGTTAATGAGAGGCAGTCTCAAAATAGCTTTGGTGGATTCCAGCTGGTGAACCTTGTGAAAATTGGCAAAACAATTCCATTTCATGCCTGAAATTCACACCACCAATCATGATGTTTCATTCTTTTTTTCTTAGCAACACATACTTAATTTATTCTCTTGCAGCATTAAATCTAACAATTCAACAAAGCCAAACTCTCTTTGTTTGTAATATGGACAGTGTTGAGGGGGAAGAAAAGTTGGCCAAATCAGGAGCTGCGTTTTTTTTAATATTTGGAAGCATCATACTATATGACAGTTTAAGGCAATTTGCATGACTTATTAATTGATGAAAAGCAAAGTAACATTGTTTTATGAATGATCATGAGGTCAGAGGATTTGAGGATGGTATATAGCAGCAAGAATAATTTCACCTGTCATATGCTGCAGAGGGAGGGCAGTTACCCAGATATCATTCTTGCAAAAGAATCAGTTCAACAATTTCATGTCTCACATCAGCTGGACTGACCACATCTGAGCAGCCCCACTGTGGTGCTTTTGTGATGTAGAATTGATTGCAAGAAAGGAGTGGAAAGGCTTAGTAGGTACCTCCATGATTCCCAGGCAACAAAATCCCTTTACTTAGAAGAATAAATTGAAATGATTATTTCAGGGGCTGTCTCTCCAGTTAGAAGAAGAGGGGGCCCTTCACCTCCATTGCCCCAGTACCTAGAACAGAGTAAACAGTCAATGAAAACTTGTTGAATTAATTGAGGTGGGGTTCACCCAGCTCAGACATCTCTTATGAGAGGCTGGTAATGACACTTCGAAACAACAGGGATTAGCTAAGGAAGACTTACTGGGATGAGAATGTATAATTTCTTATCGTTCACGTGTGTGTATATATATGTCACATATGTTAATATCATACATGTAAATACATCAAATGTGTACAAGTATATGTGCGTGTGTTTATATATGTATATTCGTACAAACATGCATATAGCAGAAACACTCTACAGTCTGTTCTAGAATCACCAGAATGATTGAGAGTCTATTTAGGGGTCAGCCCAAACTGTTTCTGCTCATTCATGGCTGATCCTCCTCTTTTCTCTCATTAAAGACTGGTCTATACCAGGATTGTCCCAAATCTACTTAAAATTTTCTTCCTCAGAATCGCTAAGGATTGTCTCACCATCACCCCAGTTCTCTCTACAAAATGATACTTTTCAATCTAACATGTTACCCCAAGAAAAGCTGCCCTGCGCTATGTCTTTGCCAATTTCTCTGCCTTGGGAGTCTAATGTAATGGGTTGGAAAGAACAGGTCTTTGGAAGATAGTCAAGGACTTGTGTCCAACACGTCCCTAGTTACTTAACATGTTTGTCTCAATTCATTCTTCTCTAAAATAAGCATAATAATATTAGCTACCTAATAGGGATAAATTACAGATTACATTAGATAAATGTATATAAAGTACTTAATACAGTTTTTGGCATGTAACAAAGTCTTTGAAAGTAGTAATTATTTCTAGTAACCATTTTTTCACATTATTTTCTTCTCTAAACTTTCTGAGTTGTTCACCATGCACGGTGCTGAGTCCCCTTCTGCTCTTTGTTCTGAGAGGGTGAAGTGAGCAGTGAAGCTCGTGTTTTCATTAGCGTGTGAACTAAAAACAGAGTCTCTCCGAGCAGACATCACCTGATATTTCTCTCCAATATTATCAAACACAGCCCCCATTCCTAACTGTGTAACTATTTCAAAGCCAACATGGTATGGGCTATATTGTCATGGTCTTAGCAAATGGGATTATAAATTGCCATATAATCACTTAATTTACAGATAAGAAGAAAAGGTCTTGAATGCTATGTGAATTTTAGGGAGAGTGACTCAGATTCTATTTTTGGGTGAACCTAAGCCCCACATCTCAAGGACTGTTATGCTGGAATATTCCCTTTGGCAAATATTAAATGAGTGCCCTTTCTGCATAAAATGCTGTGCTGGGTCCTTCCCTGATGCCCCAGGTTGGGTCAGCTGCCCATTCTGTGTCCCACAGGAACCAGCATAAACCTGAACTGGCTTATCATCCATGCTGCATCGAAACTGCCTGTTTATTTGTCTGACATTCTGTGAATACCAACTCTTATAACCAATCTCTGCTTAATTCACAACTCTGAATTAAGCATTCACCTCTATAGCCTGCTGGCTGAGGACCACTGAAGCTAACTGCTGAGAACTGGTAAGCTGCTCAAAATGTGTTCACACATGTTTTGCTTCCAACAACTAGGTTGTGAGATTGCCAAGAGCCAGTGGTATTTGTTCCCAAATCTTTTTCTGCTTATTGTAGTTGATATTGTAATCATATCATGTGATTAACTATGACATAAACCATATCATTTAACGATGATTAAATACAGATGCAAAAAAGGGAGCTGCTATACCAATAACACTAAATAGAAGGTGAGTCATTTTTTAAATGCTATTAAATTAGAAATGAGAGAAAAAGTTTCAAAAAATTGTGAAGCAAAACTATTAAAATTTTTAAATATTTTGTAATCTGAATGAATTTTTGTATTATTGTAATGGTACTTTAAGGATTTTTTTCAATTAACCAAACAGTAACTAATATGAATCACATGTTCTCACATTTCCTTGGTTATACAGTGTTTCCCAAGTCTAACAAAGCAGTTGAAAGATAGCAGACCATTAGTAACAGAAGGAAGAAAGGAAAGAAGGAAGGAGGGGAGGAGGGAGGAGGAGAGGAGGGAATGGAGGGACCGAGGGAGGGAGGAATGAATGAATAAATGGCTTTGAGCGATTTAAGTGAAAATTTGGTTCTTAAGCTGTCAAAGTGGCAAGAAGATGCAACACCTTGAAAGCACATCACAAGTGAGGAGAGCTTAGTTTGCTCCCTACCCTCTCCCCTCAAAAAGCTTTCAAGTCCAAACTTTGTTTTTCCTACTATCACTAGATCGCTATCTAAATCAAGTTCCCAGGAAATTTAAGAAGATTCTGTCAGACAACTGCTCCTTTTGCGTTTCATATTTATGATCTCCCTCCAAACTTTTACAAATTAGTCTACTCAGTATGTGGAAGAGTTGGGTTTTTTTACACATCTCCACAGTGAGCAGAAGGTGAAGTAAAGGGAAGCAATCCCTGGCTGCCCTTCCCTCACCCCACCTTGCTCTCCAGCATTATTTCTGGGATACTTGTGCCACTGGGAATTGTTTTGCATTAAGTGCTGAACCCACAGGGAAGTCTAGAGGTTTAAAGCTTCATATAGTCATAACTGAGGGCAGAAACATAAAGAAAGGAAATATTAAGTACACCCAGTGTCTCCATTCTCATCACAATGCAAGCAGCATAACTGTCTGCACTCCAAATTATGCAAGGCGCAGAGGAGCACTTGAGTACACTGGAGGGTCCTTGAACACATTTGGGTAATTAGGACTCGGATTCTTCTAACCACTCATTGACCAAGCAGTTCCTCTCACAGAAACTTCTGCTCACAGTTTTCTTTTAAGTCTGCATGAAAACTATTTCCCAGGGTAAGAGTTCCACCTGGAGGATGACTGAGAATCTGGACCACCCTCCACAAAATTATAAGGAGATAAAATGTACAAGGATGCATGCAGAACAAATACTCAAGAAATCATGCTAAGTATGAATTTTACAACATGGTCATATTTCTTCCTCAGAAACAGCTCTTTGAGAGAGAGATTGTTATTATGCTCATTTTGTTGATAAGATCACTGAGATTTTAAAGCCAATACTTTTCTGAATTCACTCAGCTATTAAGTATTAAAGAGGGAACTAAGACTCAGGTTTCCATGAACAAATTTTGGGCCCTTAGCAGTGTTACATATTGCATCTCTAAATAACAGAAATACTAGAAGATTGACTAATGGTCTCAGAAGGCAAAACATTACCCTTTGCCGCTAGCCCCAATGCCAAGAAATCCCCCAGCCTGGATGCTTCCTTCAGCCCTTTGTGCTACTGTGCTCCCCCTAGGAACTATTAATTCTAAGTTGCTGTCATAAGCAAGCTTCATTCACAGTCAGGTGGACAACAGCTTAATCAATAAGGCTTAAGCTTTAATTATTTATTTATTCAGGTTGAATATTTAAGTTTAACAAATAAAAATTAAACAAAAATTCATTATTTCTTTACTATGCAATTAATTATCTACATCTAAATTAAGATAAATAAAGCTTACTATATCGACACTTGGTACAAAACCCAAGTCTGGTCTGAGCTGGCTCTGGGTTCCCCTTCCTTCCCTCAGCTCTGGCCTCAATCCTCTACTTTTTCCCTTCATCTGGGCTGCTACCACCCATATCCTCCCTCAGGAGCCTTTTCCAAGATAGAACACAATCTCTCTAGCAACGCCCATTCTTATGAAATTTGAAACAAATTTGCAGACCCTTTGGGTTTCCTTAAGGAGTGCATGGATAAGTAAACAAAAGATAACATGGGGTAACGTGGCAGTGTTTATTTTCCACGATAGCCACAACAGTATCTATCTCACAGCCCACATGCACTTGTCGAAATGTGACTTCAGTAATCTTTTTGTTAAGTGATAAGATGTGTCCACTTCTTTGAACCTGAGTGGATCTTTTTGATTCCCTGACAATAGAGAATGGTAGAAAGGATTTTATGAGACTTCCCACTAAAAGAAATGCCATAATCTTTCTCCTTGCTTTTTTAGGAAATTGTTTTTAGAACTCAGACACCATGCCATGAATAATCTCCCAATAGCCCATGGGGGAAGACCATATTGAAGAAGCCACAGATAGGTGTTCTTGTAAACAGATCAGCTAGAGTGATTTTCTGTCCTCCACACTCTCATAGTACTTTAACTACTGTAACAGTTGACAGTGTAATATTATTACCTCCTATCTTATCTCCCAATAGGACAGAGCTTATTTAAAGTAATCAGATCTGGTCAAGGAAGGCTGCCTGAAAAAGGTAACATTTGAGCTGGATGTAAAAGAATGGGATGAACTAGAACATTCCAAGCAAAATATGCAGAGAAGTAGGAGAATTGATCTTATTAGAAGAAACAGTAGAAGAAGCGATTGGTAAGGTAAGGTGTGGTGAGTCACATAGTGATTTAAATGAGACTCCAGAATTTCAACTTTATTTGGTGGCCATTGGGAGATTCTGAAAAGTTCTAAGATATGGAGTATTGGTCTTGTGTTTTCCCTAAGCCACACTTCCAAATTTTAAATCACTTGTCACAACATTAAGTGTTGACTTCCTTAATTGTGTCTTATATAAATGTTTGGACATGCTGTTTCCATTCCTAATAGTCAACGGTGTTACAATTCCTGTTCAAAATCATGTTCCTGGGTAGGACAAACGCTAACTCCTTGACCCTCTTTGAGAACCTGAGGATGTGCATAGAGATAACTGGTACTTATGACAAGTTCTCCATGTCCCAATGCAACAGCCAGGATTACTGTACCTCCCTCAGCAAAACTAATGTAATGAAAGGATCATTATCCACAGAAGCAGCAGGATTATTAACTCCAAAAGCACCTCAGACAGTGCTTTGCAAAGAATCCTTTCCAAATAGCCTAAAGTGGATGTTTCTTTGACAAGTGCAGGCTGGGACCAGCTTCCTTTATTTGTGGCTCTAAAGGAAAACTTTGTGTAACTTTTAACATGATTTCTAAATAATAAACCAGAATTATCACTAAAAACATATTTCTCTACTAGGTCAATGCATGTGCAGTCATCAAACATGCAGTGAATATTTACTATGTGCCAGCAATTTTATACATACTACTTCATTTAATCCTGTCTTAATGTTCATGAGAAATGGGTCAAGTAAATAGGCCAAGGTCACACCACAAAAGCTAGTTTCAAACACTGGCTGACTGTAACTTTTTTTAAAAAAATGTTTTTATTGTTAGACTTATTGGGGTGACATTGGTGAGCAAGAATTATGGAGGTTCCAGGTGTACAATTTACAGTGCATCATCTACTTGTTGCATTATGTATTCATCACCCAGTGTGAGTTCTCTTTCCATCACCATATATTTAGCTTCTCCTTCCTCCTCTCCCACCTTCTCCCTCTTCTCCCACCCCCTCCCCATTGCCCCCAAATAACAATTAAACTATTGATTGTGTCCATAAGTTTGTTTGTTCGTTTTTTCTTTGTTGCTTTCAGTTTTATATTCCACTATAACTTTTATTATTTTCCCCCATTACCTAGTTCTGTCTCTCTATATGTTAGAGGTATTGAGGATACAAAAGTGAGTATGATGTCATCCTTATTACCAAGGGTCTCACAAAATATGAGAAAGACAACAGGTAAATAAAGAAGAAATAATTAAGGGCTAAATAGAAATACAAATGAAATATAGTACAAGCATTAAAAAAAATAGAAATTATTTCTAATCACAAATTTCTGGAAGGCCTAATGAAAAGAAAAATTCATCATGGATTTTCATAAATGAACAGGATTTTAATTCATGGTAGACTAGAGAAGACCAAGAAGTGACAACCACTACTGGAATTATGAGCAGAGACTGGGCTATCAGAAGTCCTGAGTCCAACAGAAACCTCAAAATTAATTCTAAATATTTTTGGATTTGTCAGACAAATATGTAAACAAACACATTTGTGTATAAAATATAAAACAATGTATTGAAAGTAAAGCTAAGAAAAAAAGAACACCAGCCATAAATCTGAACCAGAAAGAAATATTACCTCACAGCTGTTACAATGGCTATTGTCAAAAGGACAAGAAATAACAAGTGCTGGTGAGGATGTGGAGAAAGGGGAACCCTTGGGATCATAAATTGAAGCCACCATTATGAAGAACAGTAAAGTTTCTCAAAAAATTAAAAATAGAACCAGCATATAATCCAGCAATTCCACATCTGGGTCTTTATCTAAAAAAACAAAAACAAAAAAAATACATTAATTTGAAAAGATATATGCCCCCCATGTTCACTGAAGCATGATTTATAATAATCAAAATATGAAAACAACCTAAGTGCCCACCGATAAAGAAAATGTGGTGCTAGATCCCCTGCCAAGGGACCCAGCAGGGATCTCACCCACCTGTGCATCAGGGAACAGGCAGACAGACCTCACACAGCCCTGGCTTTGACCCTCACGTGACATGCGCACCAGCTCTAGCCCCTCTCCACTGAGATTCGGTAACCCTGGAAAGCACTGACTGAGACAGTCACCCACGATGAGAGACTTTGTGGAAGTCCAGGTTCCCAGAGCAGAAGATACAGGACTCCAACTTTAGTTGGAGCAAAAACTTAATAAATAAATAGCAGTTTAGAATTGGAGTAGGCATCATAGCTTAGGGCACAGCCACAGTGGTGGGGAAAAGGAAGAGCATGTGAGTGAGCACCCTGCTTCGCCAGCTGTGCTGATATTGCCAAAGAGACATTTCTCTCTCACTCCACCCAGAGTATCAAACCAGGAGCTCCATGCCTGGAGGGTAAGGAAAAGTCTGGGAAAATGCATAAGACTCTCAGAGGGCATTAAAAGCACTTACACTAACTGTGTGATGAACTTAGTCAAGTAGCCCACCCACAAACTGCTTTGAGAGCCCCACCCGATCCACAACTCCCTGCACCCGTTGGTCTTAACTACACATACACCCCATTCTGCAGCCGGCGACCTGAGCGCCTTCCTGAAGGTGGTAGCTAGAGACCGGGTGGAAGACCTCAAATGAGCTCACACAGGAAGCATGCCCAAATCTAAGCTCCAGGGAGAGACTACAAACTCGAGCTGTAGCGCCACCTTTGGAAAAGCCACTGAGAAGTGGTCAGCACTCTGAGCGCCCTGCGTATTGCACAATACAGGGAAGGCACAAGTTTAAAATATTCTGCCACAAGACAGAGCAAGAAACTGCAGTAGGTGTGCCCATAGACAGACAGTCTGCAAGAGCCCCAGAATCTAGCAGGACAGATGGAAGATGTTTCTGCAGAACTCAGTATAAACTAGGGGAGTCGACAGCTACTGAAAATGTGAAGACAACAACATGAAATATCAAGGAAACATGACGCCACCAAAGGGATCACAATAATCTTGCAGTAACTGGACCCAAAGACAAGGAGACAGACCTACGATTTACCCAAAAAAAAATTCAAAGTACCTGTTTTAATGAAACTCCAAATGAACTACCAGAAAACACAGAAAGACAATTCAGGGATATACGTAATGTATATACCGGGCATATATACATTATTTTTATTGTTAGATTTATTGGGGTGACATCTGTTAGCAAGTATTACATAGGTTTCAGGCATACAATTCTACAGTGCATTGTCAACTTGTTGTGTAAGTTCACCACCTAATGTGACTTCTCTTTCCATCACCTTATATTTAGCTCCCTCCTCCTCCTCTCTCACCCCCTCGCCTTTCTCCCCTCCCTAACCCACTCATTCCCCAATAAACATTAAACTAGTGATTGTGTCCATGGGTTATTTGTTTGTTTGTTCATTTCTTTTTTCTTTGTTGCTTTCAGTTTCATATTCCGCATATGAGTGAAGTCATACAGTTCCTTGTTTTTTCTGTCTGGCTTATTTAACTAAGCATGATGATCTCCAGGTCCATCCATTTTGTTGCAAATGGCAATATTTCACCTTTTTTATAGCTGAGTAATATTCCATTGTGTATATGTACCACGGCTTCTTTATCCAGTCATCTGTCGCAGGGCACTTTGGTTGTTGTCATGCTTTGGCCACTGTGAATAGCACTGCGATGAACATTGGGGTACATAAGTCTTTGCAGACTAAGGTTTTCAAGTTTTGTGGATAGATCCCCAGAAGGGGGATTGCTGGGTCATATGGTAACTCCATTCCCAGTTTTCTGAGGAACCCCCACACTGCCTTCCACAGTGGTTGTACCGTTCGCACTCCCACCAGCAGTGTACCAGAGTTCCTTTTTCTCCACATCCTCTCCAGCACTTGTTATTCCTTGTCTTGTTGGTAACAGCCATTCTCACAGGTGTGAGGTGGTATCTCACTGTGGCTTTGACTTGCATTTCCCTGATAGCTAATGAGGATGAGCATTTTTTCATATGTCTGCTGGCCATCTGTATTTCTTCATGGGAGAAGTGTCTGTTTAGGTCCTCTGCCCACTTTTTAATTGGGTTGTTCATTTTTTTTGTTAAGTCTTATTAGTTCTTTATATATTTTAGATATTAGCCCCTTATCTGATGCATTATTTGCAAATATTTTCTCCCATTCAGTTGGCTGTCTCTTTGCTTTGTTGATGATTTCTTTTGCTGTGCAGAAGCTTTTTAGTTTGATATAGTCCCATTCATTTATTTTTGCTTTCACTTCCCTTGCCTTTGAGGTCAGTTTCATGAAGCCTTCCTTGAGTCCTAGGTCTATTAGCTTAGTACCAATGTTTTCTTCTATACAGTTTATTGTTGCAGGTCTGATATGAAGGTCTTTAATCCATTTTGAGTTAATTTTTGTATATGGAGAGAGTTCATAGCTCAGGTTCATTCTTTTGCATATGTTTTTCCAGTTTTCCCAGCACCACCTACTGAAGAGGCTGTCTTTTCCCCATTGTATTTTTTTTGCTCCTTTATCAAAAATTATTTGTCCATAAATTTATGGATTTATTTCTGCGTTTTCAGTTCTGTTCTATTGGTCTATATTTCTGTTCTTCTGCCAGTACCAAGCTGTTTTGACTATTGGTGATTTGTAATATAAATTGAAGTCAGGAAGTGTAATGCCACCCAGCCTTATTCTTTTTATGTAGTATTGCTTTGGCAATTCGAGGTCTTTTATGGTTCCATATAAATCTGATAATTCTTTTATCTATTTCACGAAAGTATGACTGTGAGATTTTGATGGGTATTGCATTAAATCTGTAGATTGCTTTGGGCAGAATGGCCATTTTAACAAAGTTAAGTCTTCCTATCCATGAACAGGGGATATTTTTCCACCTCTTAATGTCTGTTCCAATTTCTTTCAAAAGTGTCTTATAGTTTTCTCTGAATAAGTCTGTCATGTTCTTTGTTAATTCCCAGTTATTTCATTCTTTTTGTTGTGACAGCAAAAAGAAATGACTCCCTCATTTCTTTTTCTGAGGATTTGTTGTTTGTATATAGGAATGCTGTTATTTTTGTACATTGATTTTGTATCCTGCGACTTTACTATATTCATTTATTGTTTCTAATAGTTTCCTGGTGGAATCTTTGGAATTTTTTATATAAAGGATCATGTCATCTGCAAATAGTGACAATCTGACCTCTTCTTTCCCAATTTGGATACCTTTTACTCCTTTCTCTTGCCTGATTGCTGTGGCTAGAACTTGTACACACATTTTAAGAGATGTTATCTATGTATTACATGAATACTGATGATAACACTTTGAGCACCATTTGTAATTGCAAAAATCAAAAATGACTTGTACTCATCTTTTGTTATCAGTATATATTTAGCATTATAATTTTAATACAGTTTTTTTTTCCTTTCTTAAAATATGTATACAGTTTTGGCACCTTCTGTATAATTATTATTCATTATTCAGTCATGCTAAGAGAGATAAGCCAGATACAGAAAGACAAATAGTATATATTTTCACTTAAATGTGGAACCTAAAAAAGCCTAATTATAGAAACAGAGGGTAGAATGGTGATTATCAGGAGATGCAGGGTAGGGGAACGGGGAGATGTTAGTCAAAGGGTAAAAACTTCCAGTTATAAGATCAAAACATTCTGGGGATATAACATACAGCATTGTGATTACATCTTAAAGTTACTCAATGTTATATGTGAATTGTATTTCAATACATTAAAAAAAGAAAAAGAAAAAGCTAAGCAGACTTTGACTAAGAGATATAACCAGCAGTTCATAGAAGTGCAAACCACTGGTCAATCAACAACTGAACAGGCAATAAATACCAGAATCAGGAAAATGTAAATTAAATCAAGAAATATATGCAATCTCACATCTAGTAGATTGGCAGAAATTATAAAGTCTGACAATGCCAGGAAAGCCAAGGTGGTTGAAGCACTGCTGAAGAAACAACACAGAGAAACTTCTCATTCAGTGCTGGTTTTTCATCTTGGAATCAATTACCATTATTGCTCCTGGCCTGCTCAATCCTCTCTTTCTTCAGAACAACAGAAGAAACCGAAGGCATGCTTGGGCATTACACTGCAGAGCTGGACTTCTGTAACATGCAATATTCAGATTCATTCAGAGACGACAAAAATAATAGAAACAAAATTACTGGCCTAGTTTAAACAGGAAGCCTATATTTTAGGGCAGTGGTTCTCAAACTTAATCATGTACCACAGTCACCTGGAGAAGTTCACCGATTACCTGGCTTCACCCTCAGAATTTCTGATACAAGAGTCAGTGAGGGGGTCCAAAATGTTCATTTCTAGCAAGCCCCCAGGTCATGATGCTGATGCTACTGGTCCAGGATCACACTTTGAGAACTCTTGCTCTCGAGACAAAATGAGAATAAACTTTAATCTATATAATGTAAGTAAAAAGAAATGATGTAATGGAAGGAGATTTGTCATTTATTTGGGGCCCACTATGTTCCAGGCTTTTAAATAAATTACTGATTTTAACAGTCACAGCAAATCCATAAAGCAGCACTTGACAATTAAGTAATTTGTCTACTATCTCACAGGTAATACCTGACAGAGGGAAGATTAAAATATAGGTCTATGTGACTACAATTCTGATACTCTTTGTCCCATGACTCTCAATGTGACAAAACATTGTCTACTAGTCTACTATTGGGGTCACTGCATAAGATATAAGCATGACAATTGCCTGGTATGGGTATATGATGTCTGTCCAGAAAAAATCCAGCCATAAATGCCTCTATTTTTCATATTACGTGGCTGGGTCCTTTATAGACGGTGCGCGCGCGCGCGCGCACACACACACACACACACACACACACACACATATACACACACACTATATATGTATTTGGAAGTAGAGAACCAATATAATGAAGGTAAAGGTGGCAATACTAGGAAAAAAAATACTAGTCCAGCCCTAAGGCCCTTCCTAATACCATGAGGAAGAGTGAGAAAGAACAGGGTAGCTATTCCTTTATATTTTTTCCAGTCTTATAAAGAACTATGAACAGGTAATTTTACTTTATTAAAGCTACAAATATACTGAATATAACTCATTTCAATTATGTTAACTTAGCAAATACTTGGGCTCTTTGTGTAAGTCCTAAAATAAAGGATTCCCACACAGGTCAGTAACAAGACATCCCTCAATGAAATGAGCCCAACATCTTTATCCAGTCCCTCTCTGGTTGGCGCACTGACGAGATCAAATATTAAAACAAATGAGCAAATAGACAAGATCAGGTATTACTTTTAATGTCTAATATTTCCATCACCATAGAAGCTATGGAATACAAGGAGTGGCTGTTTATGCCAGATTACTCAGACTGTCCTTAAAGTTTAGGCAGAAAACCCTACCCTGGGGTTTTGAAGTTGTAACTGCCAGCCAGAGCTATTTAAGGTGCTGTAGTTTCTAGATAGGATTACACTACCCATTGCATGTGACTAGCATTTCAGAAGAGGCAAGGCATTAAACAATGCAGTTATTACTATTTAAATTCATATTGACATCACTTACACCTCTGCAACTCTACAAAAATTCAAAAGGATCAAAAATCCTATTAGAGTTTGTACTCCTTGCTAGCCTTGCTAACTCTCTACCTCTGTTACCTCTTTAAAGCAGAAGTGGGAAAATATTAAGTTTCCCATGTGGACAAAACCCAAACTTACAATGAAGCACAAAATTGCAAACTGCTACTCAGAAGAATTAGTCTAACCTGTCATAAGAGTCCAGGAACAAATGCTGAAGTAATCAGCTAATTACACTAAACAGGTGTTCTGGTCACCAATTCCAATGTGTATGTAGGAGGTTGGGGTGAAGTGGGGGATTCCCACATCAAAAAGCAATGCTCAATGGTGAACCAACTCAATTCTGTCACTACCTGCCCAGAAATAGCATCAGATTCCACAAGTTGAGGACTGAGTCTAATTCCACATCAAATACAAGCTGAGGCTCAGGTTGCCAATTATGCTCCTGACCAATCAGTTACAGAGCAGAGCTTCCAACAACTCCCTGCAATTCAGGATGTCAATCACAAGCCCAAGTTATCACCTGTATTTCTGACTGAATGGCTATAGATCAGAGGTTTCCATGTCACCCTCCTTGGATTTGATTAACTTTCTATAGCATCTCACAGAACTCAGGAAACCTGTTTATTCCCTAGATTATCAGTTTATTATAAAAAGATATAACTCAGGAATTGCTCGTTGGAAGAGATGCTTAGGGCAACGCATGGGAAAAGGGCCCAGAGCTTCCTCACTCTCTGAGCATCACTCCCCCAAAATCTCTATGTGTTCACCAACCCAGAAGCTCTCAGAGCTCTGTCCTTTCATGGTTTTATGGAGGCTTCATTACCTAGCCATGATTAGCTAAATCATTGACCAATGTTGATGAATTCAACATCCAGCCCCACTCCCCTCCTAGAAGGTCAGGTGTATGGGACAGAAAGTTTCAACCCTCTAATCATATTACTGATTCCTCTAGTGACCAGCCCCCATCCTTAGACAATCTATGACAGTGGCCCCCAACCCCCAGGGTCATGGACAGGTACCCATCTGTGGCCTGTTAGGGACCAGGCCACACAGCAGGAGGTAAACAGAGGGCGAGTGAGTGAAGCTTCATCTGTATTTACAGCCATACCCCATCACTTGCATTACTGCCTGAGCTCTGCCTCCTGTCAGATCAGCTGTGGCATTAGATTCTCATAGGAGGGTGAACCCTATTGTGAAGTGCACATGAAAGGGATTTAGGTTGCACACTCTTTATGAAAATCTAATGTCTGATCTTCTGAGGTGGAGCTGAGGCAGTGATGCTAGTGCTGGGGAGTGGTTGCAAATACAGATTAGCATGAGCACAGAGGCTTGACTGCACAGACACCAATAAATCAATTGTTCATAGACTCATATCAAAACCCTGTAAGTGAGTGGTAAGTGACAAGCTGCATCTGGGGCTTGAATCATCTTCTGCCTCACCTCGTTCATGGAAAAATTGTCCCTGGTGCCAAAAAGTTTGGGGACTTCTTATCTAGGGCATTCCAAAAGTCAACTTAGTAACATAATAGAAGATATCTTTATCACTCTCATCACTTAAGGAATTCCAAGGGTTTTGAAGCTCTGTGCCAGAAAAGACCAAATATGTATTTCTAAATCCCAATATCACACACTGTCATACTACACTAGCTTCTCACATGTTGCTCACTGTAAGCCACTCCACTTTATTACAGTTTTGGGGTTGGCCAGGAGAACCACATAAACATTTACCTTTTTATATTGAACAATAATCTATATTTATTTATATTTTTTCTTCCATGTCCTAATCAAGTTTGGAGCCTAAGTTTTTGACTTTGCATAAATTATGCTCATGACAGTGGCCTTTTCATCCCTTTAGGATTAACAATGTTGTTTTGGGACATAAAGAAGAATATTGATGTTTCATTTGCATCTCCCTCGTAGCTTATTCATTTTCAGTATCCTGAAAGGTAGGTAATTTCTCTTGAAAGTCAGCCAAGAGCTTCTGACAGAGAACTTTTGACACCTAAATGACAGTACTTCAAATAGATTAATTTTTAACCTCAACCTCCCCCTTTAAGATTTTTATGTTCTATCCTGAGAAATTTGGCAATTTTTATTTTCTTGCATTGTATTGCTTACAATATGTCAGTCATTCTCCTGGAAACATAATAATTTTTTTCATTTTAATGCTGCCTCATAATGCAGTCTATTTGAAGGCATTTAAATCAATAACTAGGGATCCAAATTTAAGCTAAAATACACCCCCATGTAATGAATTGATACAAATAAATTAACTGAATAATCAAGTGATTAAATAACTTCTTTGTATGGACAAAGTTTGTAAACCTCAGGCAATATGATAGTCCAGCAGCTAACTCTTCTGCTTGGCAACTGACAATTGTTCACTTTAATTGTGAGGTGCATCTCAATCACAGAAACATTAACATGTAAAGAGAAGTAACTCATTGTCAAGGGAATATCATAATAGTGGATGCCATTTATTGAACACTTACTATATGAAAGTCACTTTGTAACCTGGTAATAGAGCTATTGAACTTTTGTTACAGTTGATAAAACTGAGACTCAAAAAGGGTAGGGAATTTAGGGAATTTTCCTAAGTTGAAAATGAAAAACGGGCTTGGAAACCCAGTGTGACAAAAAAGTCTATATGATTCTCTTTCAACTACCACTGTGTTTCCCTAATCTGAGATGCACATGAGAATCACCTCTGAGTGTGGGTTTTGTCTAGGTGGGCAGCCATGGTAATCCTACCTGTTCAGTCAGCAGTCAGGCAGATCAGGCGTTGGGACCTACCAGGTTGTACCAGACTGGTAATAGTCTACCTACACTCACATATTTATAGTAATCTACGTGAGTCTCATTCTGCCAATTTTGAAAGACTGGTTATTTAAAACATAGGGTGATAAAGAGAAATGTTGTCCTGATCTTAAATACGACATTGGTCTATTTGAATTTTCAATAATTTTGATCTATACAATGTTATAACATTAATATTACCTCTCAGGATTGAGTGCTTAATCACAGGTAAGCATCATATCCCCTGAGTGCTATTTTCAAAATACACAACCAAATAAAAATAAAAATAAAAATAAACAGATAAAAAGAAAGGCTATATCATTTGTTCAAATCCATAAAATTAGGAAATAGATGATCCAAAACCAGATCTGTTTGACAAGAGAGCTATGAGCTTTCAAGGAGAAAAAGCTACCTTGATGTTTCTGCTTAAGTCAATCTAAATCTCAAATAAAACTGTGGCAAATCGAATTCAGAATATATCATAGAAAAGTACAATCTGTACCAGGAATGCAAGGATGGTTTAAAATCAGTAAATTTATTAATATAGTTAATAATATAATAATACCTGATTAAAAGAGAGATGCTATTAGAAGTGATGCTGAAGTTGTAATAAAACTGAATACCATTCATAGTAGCAACCTAAATGTTCAATGGTAGTAAAAAAGTTATAAATTATGCTCTATCCACTCAATAAATATAGGGAAACATTAATAACACCTTTTTGGGAAGCTATATAATAATTTTTAAAATGCTTAAGATACTTCCATCAGTGAATAAAATTGTACATAAAATTACAATAATATAAGAAAACAGGCATAGAATAAAAAAACTGGAAACACACAAACCAAAATGTTAAATGTGATACACTATGCAAGAATTATGGGTGTTTTTCCTTCTTTTCAAGGTTTTGGTTATAATATTCCAAAATGAAAACAGAATCTAATGTAAATAAAAGACTTTTCATCATAACTAGAGAAAACATGTTAAAGTCAATTTCATCTTTCTTCTGACTGCTTGTATTCATTTTCTTCCTTATCCTCAGGGCAATCTGGTATATCAAGGATTCGTGTTTACCAAGAATTGCAAATATTTCATTGTGCACATCACCTTTTTCATACCTCATCAGGGGACTGTATAAGGCACTGGTACTGTTTATGCATGCTGGTCTTCTAATAGTGGTCACATGGATAAAAGCATTTTATCTTCTGTCATACTTAATCATTTCTGGAAATAAAATTACATTCTGAATATAAGGTTTGACAACTTGCCTTAAGATGGAATCACTTTTTAGTTAAATTGATTTCCTTTTCTTGTTCCAAAGCTCAAAAATACCATGGCCTCATGATCTGTGAAAGTATAAGACAATATTATACTCGTATGTTTTCCCATGCGTCACTCACTCAGCCTGTCTCTTCTCTTGCAGAAACGATAAGCAAGATTTTTTAAGTTTTATAAATCTACTTTGAACTCAAAACAAAGGATGTGGCCCATGGATCACTCACTTATGCCAATATCCTAAAGAATTCCACTATATTCATTTTCCAGCCAGGGAACTGCCCACATACCAAAAAGCAAAAAAAAAAAAAAAAAAAAAAAAAAAAAAAAAAAAAAAAAAAAAAAAAAAAAAAAAAAAAAAAAAAAAAAAAAAAAAAAAAAGCATTTAAAAGAAAAAAAAAAAAGAATTCCACTATTTATTCAGATAATGGAAAATCCAAAGGCCACCTACACCCAATACTTTCTCAACTGCTTTATTCCAGCCTCCTCCTGCCCAACTCTACCTTGTTCCTCTCCTTTCTCCACATTTTTATCCACTATCCTGGTAGGTCCCAGAAGCTAGTCCCCAGAGGCAGTACCATATCTCAGGCTGTGGGGAATTAGCTAATCAGACAGAGGTTGGGCCACATACTGTGTGACCCTGGACAAGTTGTATCACCTCTCATAATATCATCAAAGGTAACAAAGTCTGCTCAGAAGATGGTTGTAAGAATTATAGAAGAATATCTTCTTGAGGCTGGCATGCAGTGGGGTCTCAAATTATATATGCTAAAGATATTTTTATTGTTAAATTTATTGAGGTGAACTGGTTAGTAAAAATTACGTAGGTTCCAGGTGTACACTTCTAAAGTACATTGTCTATGTGTTGCACCATGTGTTCACTGCCCCAAGTCAGTTCTCTTTCCACCACAATATGTTTGACTCCCCCTCCCTCCTCTCTCACCCCTCTCCCCCTTTACCTTCAGATAACCACTAAACTATGGATGGTGTCCATTTTATTCTTTGTTGCTTTCAGTTTTATATTCCACATATAAGTGAAGTCATATGGTTCTTGGTTTTTTTCTGTCTGGCTTATTTCACTAAGCATGATGATCTCAAAGTCCATCCATGTTGTTGTAAATGGCAGTATTTCATTTTTCTTGTGGCTGAGTAATATTCCATTGTGTACATGTCCCACAGCTTCTTTATCCAGTCATCTATCAAGGGGCACTTTGGTTGTTTCCATGACTTGACCACCATGAACAGCTCTGTGAGGAACACTGGGGTACATAGGTCTTTGCAGACTAAGGTTTTCAAATTTGGGGGGTAGATACTCAGAAGAGGGATTGCCAGGTCGTATGGTAACTCCATTCCCAGTTTTCTGAGGAACTCCCCACTGTCCTCCATAGCGGTTGTACCAATCTGTATTCTCACCAGCAGGGTTCCTTTTTCTCCACACCCTCTCCAGCACTTGTTATTCCTTGTCTTGTTGATAATGGCCATTCTCATAAGTCTGAGGCGGTGTCTCATTTTGGTTTTGATTTGCATTTCCCTAATACCTAATGAAGTTGAATATGCTAAAGATTTAAGTAGTACTTAAACAACTGCAATAGCAGAAGAACTAAAATGAAAGTAGTTGCCAAGTTGAAGGGTATGATGGAAAAAACCAGTTGCCCATTTGTCTAGATTTGGGTTTTACACCCTTCTATGAAACTGACCATGTGGCTTTGGAATAAAACCATTTCCTCTACTTTCTTTATAAAGTGTGGCATCTGATTGCATGATCTCTTCAATACCTTTCTATCTTAATGTACTCTATTCTTTTGTTTTCTTTTTTCATTACACCAAGTACACCATTTTCAAAACCTGTTCACTTCCTTGAGAGAAATCCTTGGCTCTTTTCTTTCCACTTGATGTTTTTCAGCAGCTGTCACTTCCTGCACAGCACTAAGGAAAAGGCTTGTTATAGCCCCAAGCAAGATACATTGCTAAGTGAACAGGGCAAATTTCCCTAACCTTCCTACCTCTAGCAAGGCAGCAGCACACAGTGTTTGATCAGACAAAGCTTTCCCCAGCCCTTCGGTCTGGAGCTCCCTCTGTGTTCAACCAGTCACTCACATTCTTGTTACAATTTCCCCATGAACCAGCAGCAAATTGGAGCCAAACGGTCTGAGTGTTTTGTGCATACGGGAGCCTTCGCCGCCTGGCAGCCCGCAGCTGGCCTTCCAGAGTTCATCTACAGCAATAAAGGAGCCTGGTCAGTGCTCACTTGGAAAGCTGAGCACGCGCTTAATCTGGGAACAAGGGGAGGGAGATTCCTGCTCACTAGAGTAAAAGCTATTTTCACAAATGGCTCAAAGAGGCCCTTCCTCAAGCAGAAGACCTGTCAGAGAGAGCCCAGAGGCCCGGCCCCAGGGGCAGGGCAAGAGCAGATGGTAGAACCATGTAACTGACAAGAAGAGAAAGATTCTCCAATTTTAAAGTAAAGCAATACTCAGCTTTGTGGAGAGTTGGACCTCAATACCAAGTTGAACTGATCTGAGCTATGCTCATATATCATAAAATAAACAGTTACCCCTGCACTTGTTACTTGCAGAAAGTCTCAAAATGTACTTAGAAATAACTGTTGCCATTTACTGAATGACTTCTACGGTTCAATAACCATGTGTGGTAGATGTTACCATCTTCCTTTTCCAGATGAGGACAATGAGGTTCCTTGTGAGTAAGTCACTTTGCCCTAGATTAGTCCTTAGTAACTTGTCCTAAATCAAGTTCCCTCATCTTGGGATGAGAATAATGGACAAGTACTTCATGAAGGAGGAGCTCCCAGGAGAAACCAGTCACTGATTGGGGGCAGCATGAGAGGGAAGAAGATGGAGACAAGCAAGACTGGAGTTTCAGGCAAAGTCCTGAAGCAAGAGGGGAGCACTGCATGGCTGATTCGGTCTCAGAGTCATACCACCTAGGGCAAAGAAACCAGCTGACACAGTCATTGGTGAAGGATCTCCATTGCTTATATACTTCCAGCAGTTGGCAAAGTGACAATCCTCTGAAGATGAGTCACAAAAGATGAGATGCAAAAGTAGACGGAAGCTGGGAGAGGGGTACAGAAATTATAAAAGGACCCATCCCAGAGGGCCTGGGCAGGACGCCGATAGGACTCACTACAGAAGTAGACACAGGAAGACACAAACTCAGCTCTACCTTCATCCTCAGCCCCCTTACCAGCCTCATCTGGTTTTGATAGCCACTTTTGGGAAGACAGGACAACGTGTATTACCATCACTATTTAACAGATAAGAGACATGATGCCCAGATTAAGTAACCAATCTCAGCTCGTGGGCTGGTCTCCGACTCCAAATCCCTTCTTTTTTCTCCACACCAGATGCTTTCTCAGTGCAAAACAGAGGAATGGTTTGGTGGCATCACATAACAGGTACTGGAAGACATCCTTGCCATCAAATATTGCCCCCCCTGGAGTGAATATAGAGAGGGTGTCAAAAAAAAGTATACACATTTTAAGAAAGGAAAAATCTGTTATTAAAATTGTAATACTCAATATATACCAATAACAAAAGATGAATACAAATCTCGTTTGGCTTCTGAGGCTACAAGAGGTGCTCAAAGTGGTTAACTGCTCCAACACCACAGCAGAAGCCGCAGACTTGTTGCTGTGCAAGGTCTCCTGGATCTTCCCTTGTGCACACCACCACAGTACCCTGCACCTCAAGCTCATCAGGAATGCACGCAATTGGTAGGCACCTCCATTGTCGTCGTACTTCCACAACATTCTCAAATTTCAAATACCACTTCAAAATAAACTTGGGCTCTTGGAATGGCAACCGTGCTTCCTCCATTTTCTTTCACTGTCCTGCCTGTCGCATGGTGACGCTAACATTCATTTGATTAACACCATATTTTGAGCAAACATGATACTACACATGGCCACCATAATTCAACTTGGAAAAGTAATACATAGATAACATTGGTTAAAATGTATATACATATTTTTGGCACCCCAGTATATCCACAATTAAGAATATGAGGGCTGTCCGGAAAGTATCCAGCCATGTAATATGAAAAATAGGGGCATATCTGGTTGGATTTTTTTTCCGTACAGCTCCTGTATATTCCTTTGGGTAAGTACTGGCTCTCCACAGGGCCTCTTTTGAAACATTGTTGCTGTACCGCAGACATTTCCTAATATGCACATTGTACCCAGGAGGATGCAGACAGGAATGAGACTTGTGCTGGAGGAACTCAGGTTCCTGAGGTGACACTGTGTGTGGGGATGGGGCACTTAGGTCCTCACCCTAAACATATGCAGTAGGAGGGTGAGGAGTTTTATCATTATTTCACAGTTGAGAAAACTAAGTCCAACAAAAGTGTCTTCTCAAAGTGACACTACAGGGAGTGGATGATTTGGGGGTGGGGGGAAGCCCTCGACTGCCGTACCCATCGAGAAGACTGTTTTATCTATGGAATTCCTGAGCAGAGTGTAGTATCTCTGGGCTTTCCTTGTGCAGCATCCTTTATTATCCTGTTTTTTAATAGCAGCATCTAATTTCTCTTTGAGGAACAACACTCTTGCATCCCATACTGTCTCAGTGAGGGTGGGAAATTAGTGGGGAAGACACTTCCACCACCACAGCATTGGGCTCCTGATTTCAGTTGCCAAATCAGAGTATCTTATTCAAATCAGATGTATTTACAAGAGGGCACATGACCCAAGTAAGACCAAGCAACATTTTGGAGGATATTGATATGGATGATAGGAGAAAGGGTCTTTATTGCTGAGACTGTAAACACTAAGAAGTATATAAATGTCAAACTTCCAAAACTAGTTTTATAACCAGAGACAGATTTCACCTGGAAATAGAACCAATGCAAAAGAAAAAAGAGATAAAGATGTAAGAGATGGAAAGAAGGAAGGATGAAGGGAGGAGAAGAGGAAGGGAGGGCAGGGAGAAAGAGATAAAGAAAATTGTTGGGACCCCCTGGATCTAGCTAAGGCTGAAGCACATGCTAACCTCCCTAGACTTCTTAGTTACATGAAACATTGCATTCTTTTGTTTTTTAAACAACTTTAAGTTCACTTTCTGTCACTTCCAACCAAGAGTTCTTACAAATATTACATTATATAACTTTCAGGTATATATGGATATATCCATATATTTATCTATGGATAAATATCAATATAGTAATAGAGTCCAATCAAGGTAAAGAACATTTTTAAAAGAAACATTTCTTTCAGTGATTTCCCCTATCAAGCATCACATGGTGAATAGCAGACTCTGAGAAACTACTGACACCGTGCAATAATAAAAAGTACTAGAGATGGCCTCCAAAGACATTATTCCAATTCAGGTGCACAGACAGACAGAGAACTTGGGGCAAAAAGCAGCTCAATCACTTACCAGCTCTGCCACACTGGAAAAATCCTTTAATCTTTCTAAGGGTCAATCTCCTCATCTGCAAAATGGAACATATATCTATCTTTCTCACACACTAAATGTAAGAATATTAGGGGAAAGGTGCTATATCAACTAAAAAGAAATACTGTATAGCTACAAGGGATTCATTACTGAGGCTACAAACCATGCTGAACAATGACGTTTTCTAAAATTGTGTGTGTGTGCATGTGCGTGTGTGTGCGTGTGTGTGTGTGCACGTGTGAGTATGTGTGCGTGTGTGTGCATGTGTATGTGTGTGTGCGTGTGTGCGTATATGTGTGCATGTGCACGTGCGCACACACGCGTGTGTGTGCACGCGCGTGTATGTGTGCGTGTGTGTGCATGTGTATGTGTGTGTGTGCACATGCGCACACACGTGTGTGTGTGCGTGCGTGCGCGGTGTTGAGTGTTGTGTGGATATAAATACACAATGAAATAGCATTTCGATGATTGCTTCTCTTGTCACTCTTTACCTTTGATGGAGTAAGTACTTGATGTGTTTGCTGGTTTGCAGTGGTGCTTCCTGAGTGATTTCCCCTATCAAGCATCACAGCAGAAAAACAATAATGCACTTTGACAGACTCTGAGTTAAAGCTGTCTGGATTGTTCAATACAAAACTCAATTCTATATGTACTATTTCATCCTCAAATGCAAATGCTCCTGACAGCATGTCCCAGTGGCTTTTAAAGGTTCTGCAAAATGCATGAGGTCTGTTAGAATCTGCCTCTTTAAAATCCCAGTTACAGAGATCCATAACTTGGGTGTCATTCTCTCTCCTTCAACCCCCTATCTCACCAAGCTGTCAGCCTTGCCAATCCCACTCCATCCCTCTCTCCCATCAGCATTGCCAAATCCTGGATTCAGTTCTTCATCATTTCAGTGTTCCAACACCAGAATGGTTTCTTTGTAAAACAATTATCTGACCATGATACTCTCCTGCTATCAGCTCCGTAATAACTCCCTATTAGATACCAAGTCAAGTACTCTCTCAGTTTATAAACAAGATTCTTCTTGAATTAACCCCCACCTTTGCCTCTTTAGCCTTTTCTCTGCTTCTACCCCATAAGTACCTTCTGTTCCAGCCAGATGAAAATGTAACTTAACATTTCCCAAATAGCAAGCTGCCTCACAGTTCTGTGCCTTTATAATTATTGTGTCTTCCACAGTGTCATCCACAGAGGACTACTCACACCCTTCTGAACCATAGCTTCTTTGTCCAGAAATTTTCAAATTGTTCAAAAAGGATGAACTCAAGCCTCAGCTTCCTTGTGAAGCTTTTCTAGAATACATCATTTCTCCACTCCAGCCTTTTGGAATGTAACTCTCTGCATTATTATCATCACAGCTAATATTTATAGAATGCTTACCATGCTCCAGCTACAATGCTAAGCACCTGACATAAGCTAAACTCATTAAACCTTCTCAACAACCTCATGAAGTGGATATTATTTTTCTTCCCATTCTACAAACGGGAAAAATAAAATTTAGGAATATTACTAAGTTTCCTGAAATCACAGAGGTACTTAGTGGTTAAACTAATTGGAATCCAGGCAATCAGACCCCAGAACTCATCTGCGTAACATCCGATACAGCACCCTGCACTGTGGGTGTATTTCTATTGCAGTGTTTATTACACTGCACATTAATAATTATTAGCATATCTGTTTCACTTTGAAAGAGCTACTAAATGTGAATCTTAAGGTCAGATGTGTCATTTAGTCAATCACTCCACTGGTGAGGGCAAACCCTCAGAGTGACAAATAAAACAGCACATGCTAAATAGTGTGATGGAGAATAAAGGCAGGATGCTATGGGAACACAAAAAAGCAGAGTCTGAGAAGAAAAGAAAGGAATTTCAGGGAGAAGGAATAGCATGGCACAAGGCATGAGGTCAAAAAGTTTAGACATCCTTTCCTGAATTTGTCTGGCAGTTTCATCTGTAGCCATCCTGTAGCTGCATTCTGACCCTCCAGGCCTCCTGAGTAGCTCCTAGGAGTAGAAAGAGCAGTCCCAGATGCTGGGGGATGGGAACCACACCCTCTGGTGAAAGAAAAGAACAGTGTAAGGAATGCACAAGTGTGGAAGTCAGTTTAATCTCAGAGGTACTCCCCAGCACAGAGTGCTTCCCAGTGGCTGTTACTACCCACATAACCTTGAAGACACTACTTAACTTTCCTGAGTCTGTCTCCACAATGAATTGAGAGAGTATTGCTTGTCCACTGTTTGCAAATTAACATTTGAACTTAAGTCAAGAGGGAAGTCTGATTCTGTTACACAGAAGTTTCTAATAGGATTGGCTTCATGAGAAGTTCATCCATTTAGTTGGCTGGCTGGCGGGCGGGCTAGCTGGCTGGCTGGCTAGTTATTAGCTTGCTTGCTTGCTTGCTTGCTTGCCTGCTTGCTTGCTTGCTTGTCAATGTATGCATTAAGTATTTTCTGTTTTCAGGAGTTCTGCTCCATCCCTGGGCACATATCAGAGGCAGAAACAGACCAATTCTGAACATAATGGAAAGATCAGCATTTAACAAATAATTAACCTGAAAGGGTATGAAGTGTTTTCATAGGGGATTTATAAGGTACCTTGGAGCATTCAGCAGGAAGGCCTGATCTCTTTCGGGGAGTCAAAGTAATCCTCCTTGATTAAACAGAGGTGGTCACGTTTAAGCTGAAACCTAAGATGAGAGGATCAGCCAAGTGAAGATGAGAATGGGAAGAGCATTCCAGATAGATGGAACAGCATCTAAAAACCCAAGTATGGAGAAGACACAGTGTCACATAGACTTCTCAAGGAAGGAAAAAACAGTCCTGGAGTATAAAGTATGAAACGAGAGTAGCATAGATGAGACTGATGGGGGTGATATGGGTAAAATTAGAAGGTTGGTAAATGAAGTTGAGAAATTTGGGTTTTACCGTTACTTGTGAGACTTTTTACCATGACTTTGCTAGCTTTTAAAAATGATTCCACCCTCATTATGACCTGACTATGTATCTATTTTGACCAGATATGCCTACAGTCAGTCATCCAGGGCCCAGTATCTCTTCTCACTTTATGAAAAGACTTCTCTTTAATTGCTTTCATTTCAACAATGAAAAAAAGAAGATACCCTCATTAAATTTAGAAACAGACAAATACCTAGATACCCCTTATAGAAGGTAGAACTGGGTTATACAACCTAACAGAGATAAAAACAAACATCACATAGGGTATAATACAAATATTAATTGCAACTTGTAAGTCGGAATCTAAAAGAAAGTGATACTGAGCTAGATGTAGGGTGGTGGTGAGGACAAGGAGGATGGTAGGGTAAGCATGGGTACAGATTATACAAAGTCACATGGATGGAGCCGTTTTCAAGGACAGGTCTATGTCTAGAGCTCTGAGTACACAAGGTGAGGGAAGGTCAAGCTAATACATGGATTACAGGGTGAGCACATATCCTGAGCAAAGTCAGGATACTTGGGAACTGATAAAACATAATAGATAAGACCATGAACTTTGTCATCAGAAAATCTGGGTTCCAATTCTGGTTCTATCATTTCCTATTCTTGTGACCTTGAGAATGTAAATTAACTTTCTAAGTTGTGTCCAAAACAGAAATGATAGTAGCACCTGCTTCAGAGAGCCATTGCAAAGATTAAATGAGATAATAAATATAAAGCTTCTGGAACATGTAAAGTCTTTAAAAAAGTTAGATATTTTTTAATATTATCATTGTGTAGAAAAATTGCTTTTTCCTGGTGTTAAATTTGTTTCATATCCTTAAGACTGTAACAATTAAATTCTTTCTGTGGTTTGTTTAATAAACCATCTTTACTGAAAGTATAAAATGAAATTAAACTCAGATTTATGTAGAAAATACTTATTACATGTTGTGTGCAGGAAAGGAGAGTGAATTGCATTGAAAGGTAAAAGTGGGGAAAAGCTAACAGCAACCAAAATTTCCTTAGCACTTACAATGCCTTGAATTGTATGTCACACACAAGTTGAGTCCTACTTCTTAATTGCCCCCTATCCCCTGTATCAAGAACCCAGCTGAATCAACCCAAATCACAGCATTTTCTCCCCATAATAGAGAAAATATCATTTCTACTTATAATAGCTAGGGAAAGAAGAAGACAGACTTCAGAGAAGTTTCCTGATGCCCAGAACAGAAAGAGAAGCCAATTCCTTCTACAATATGAGCAGAATGGGGATTTCTATTTAAAAGAAAGGGAAAGCAGGCATCCAGCACAAATCAAAAGCCAACATCCAAAGGGCAGGAGATAAGGGTTGTGCTCTGCTTCCCATTTGGAATTTGAGGACAGTATGAGAGGCAACACATAGGTAGCCCCTTAGCAGCGTGTGATAAAAAATAGTCACAAAATCAGGAGAGCCTGAATCAGCATTTGCAAAGCTCCTCCAACTCCTGTGCTATGAGACATCTAGAGGTTTCCCCCTTGGACCATGGGCTATGCTATGGCAAGGGCAAAGCATCTCCATAGATGAGGGCTAAAGATAGGACTGCTTCAAGCATTAGAAGCATCCTTAGAACCAGTGAAAAGGGGTGGGGAAAGCAAGGGAGCAGGAGATCCACCATACCCTGTCACAGGCCGGAGAATGCACTGGTCATAAACACCAATGGCCAGGCAAAACTAACAGCAGCAACAGCAGCACAACCACATTGCCATGGAGATGAGAAGAGCCCCAGGCAATGAAAGGGATACTGGGGAGCTCAGCCCCCTCCACCTGCAACAGGGGGACCAGCCCCAATCTCACACATTTACAGAACATCTTGGAGAAGAACAGGGAGGAGGATGGATATAAAAAAGGAGCATTATCCACAGAGACTAAACCACCCAAAAGCCCTTCTTTAAACTGGAGAGGACTGAGATATCAGTAATTATTTGAGTTTCCCCCCTCACCGCCACACACATGTCTTTCCAGCTTCCCAATAACATGGGGCTTTGGAAGAAGAATAGGTCAGCTATAAAAAATAAAGTCTATATTCTCTGAGTAAGAGGGAGAATAAAATCATGACCCCTGAACACACGTAGTATCTCATCTATTCTTTACAACATGCTTGGACACTTTCCTACCCCTATTTTACAGATGAGTACATTGAAGTTTAATGAGGTTAAGTAAGTTGTCCAATGTCAACAGCCTGAACTCCATCCCATATCTGACTGCGGCCAAAGCCTCATCTAACCACTATGCCAAACTGAAGGTTAAACTCCAATTGTGGAAGATACTGAATATCAATCTATGAACTTTGAGCTTCAGTTTACAGAAATGGAAAGAAATAAAAAGTTTTGCAGCAGGGAGAAAGATTACTATATTTGAGCTTGAGAAGAATCACTCTCAAGGCAATGTATGAAAGAGATTAAACAAGGCAAGACTGATGCATGAAGTCCAGCTGAGAGGTTTCCAAAAACTAGAGAGAGAATTAAAATTCAGACCTATCTGATATTAATGTCAGTGGATTTTCCTCTGGGCCAATCTGCCTCAGAAAGATGACCTCCAAACTTGGAAACAGAATGCAAGTACGGTGATACCACTGATGGAGTGACGGGATGTGTGTTGTCAGTATAAAAAGAAAATATTAAAATTGGTTTTGGATGCATGCTTTCCCTAAATATTAATCACCTTGAAAATAAAGAAGATTCTGTAAATTCTAAGAAATGATTTCCAAACCTCGTGATACTTGAAAAGAGCCTCATCATTATTATGATGTATGTCTCAATTAATATTTTCTCAGCATGACTCTTTGTTGTATTGCCTCAATTACTTTTAAACTTTAAAACATGAAGGTCCTGTTTAACACAGCTCATGAATTTAATTAAAAGGTTTTAGAAAACTCTTGTAATCACTTTGGAAAGGTAGAAAAATCTTTTTAACAGATAGATGACCTGATTTCAGGTAAGTCCTAGGAAATGAGCCTCTGCAGTTATTTATGAAGTCAAGACATGCACAACTAAAACTATAACCAGGAGAGCAACGGATAGTGATAAATTAATCATTCAGTTCAATACAATCTAATTAAATAAATTGTTATTGAACACCGTCTTCATGCAGGGCACTCTGCTGGGTAATGTGATTATAGGAAGGCCTGAGGTAAAGTTTCTGTCCCCGAGGACTCAGAAATCTATCATGCTGCAGAAGGAACACGGCTTTTACAGCCACACTGCCCTGTCTTGCATCCTGACTCTGCCTTCAGTGGTACAAGTCCTGGGGCTAATCACTGAAACTCCCCAAGCCCCTACTCCTCTCCTTCAAACCAAAGTAACACACTATCCCTAACTTGCACAGTCATTAATTCCACTACACAAAAAAAAATCTAACAAAGTAGGTAAATCCCTGTAAATGTAAGCTATTGGTCAGCCTTAGTACATAGGACTAGTTTACAAACAACTTTAACAGATGGCCCTGCAACAGAAAAGTTGTATTAAAGAGGCAGAGTCATGATGCTTTTATTTTTTCTGAGCATTTTTAAGAGGCATTTTTAAGAGAAGAAAGTGGGTAGATATGGAAAGGTGTTTTTAGTCATCCAATAAATGTTGTTAGATAGTAGACAGCCCTACTAAAAAAGGAAACTAGACCACATTCTTTTATGTTATATTATTAAATTCTAACCACAAACCCATGAGAATGTATTATTTTGTCTATTTTACAGATAAGAAAACAGACTCAGGAAGATTGGATTATCTCCACGATCACACGGCCAGTAAGTAGTAGAACTAGAATCCAAACCTCTATGTACCTTGCGTCCCTGTGTCACCTCCCAACCTATCTGGAGACGTCTCTACAAAGGAGCTTGTAGAAAGTGTTCTGTGAATATTTGCTGATCAAACTGGAGTTGGAAGGAGCAAGTTGGATATAAAAGGAATACAGAAGAGCTGACCTGCTAGAGGATGGGAGAATTCAGCAGGCTTTGAAGATATTTGGGATAAAGAAGGCAGGAAGTTACACGGAACTGAGGTGGATATGAATGGAACTCACCCATCTTCAAGTCCAAGTATGGAATGTTGGTGAATTGATGCTTTCATAAGCCTCTTTCAAAGGCAGAAAGGAGAGTTTTTTGTTGTTTGTTTGTTTGTGTGCTTGTTTTTTAGTACACAAATCTAGTTTCTTCAAATGTTTCCAGGTGGCCACCTTCTGACCCCTCCCACTATCTACCTCTGAACATGCTCCTTCAAGACTTTGCTATATCCTTCTTAAAATAGTAACTCCTAGAGGACAAATGCAATGATCAAAGTTTTGGCCAGTTTAAAATGAGTTTAAAAGCACCATAACAACGTTCACTTTGGACAATATTAAAATTGGTGCAGCCTAAGATATATAGGTGTTTTGTTTTGTTTTGTGTTTTGTTTTGTTTTGTTTTTAACAGCCATGTACGTTTACTGACCCTGACAGTTCTTGCAAGTTAAGAAACATGTTTTAACTGACCAAAAAAAAAAAAAAAAAAAAAAAAAAAAAAAAAAAAAAAAAAAAAAAAAAAAAAAAAAAAAAAAAAAAAAACAACAACAACATACAATCCTGGTATTTTCCAAGACCTTTAACAGACACTCACAAAGAAGATTTCATATTTTAGACTATGACTAGGGTTCAAGAGGTTCCAGAATCACAGCACTGTTCCTAAATAGAGATAACAACTGAAATCTTTTCTCTTTGGTGATTCAAAGGAACTTGAGCCACTATCAGAAGGACAAATCTATCCTGTGTAGCAGCTCATTTCTTCCCCATTTTTTTTCATTCTGTCTGCATCACAAATTGGATACAACTTTCAGAGGCAAGTTGTCTAGGAAAGAAAACAAATTAAAATGGAAAGGTTTCCCAAGAAAGAAATGCTTGTACTAGTATCACAATTTTTTAAAGAAAAATAAATGAATAAATCACTCTATGGATCTGCATTGCTAATTTAATAGTATTTCTGAACCAAGGCTTTCTGAGATTTTGCCAAGGTTTATTAAAAAGCTTTACTATATGACAAAGATAACTCACATGGACTGTAGCTCCTTCTTACGATATTGCCTTAGTAACAGAGAAAGAGGGTGTTGCTTATCCCCAACTGGGGTTCCTGCAGAAACACATTATGAACTAGTACTACACAGAACATTAGCCTTGTGATCTGTCAGGACGAGGGCAAAGGAAGCTTCTAATAGTTGTGGAAGAGAATTAATTTCAAATCCTTAATAGTAGGCAAGGGTATGAATAAATGGGGGGCTGGGGAGAATATTGTTATTAAATTAAGGGAAAACACTTGGAACCAAAAGAATAGCACTTCTCCTTATAGTCAGAAATAAAATATAATAAATATTCTTTATACTAATCATGCACTAATTTCCCAATTGTTTTTTAAAAATTAATCATTTATTGAGCACCTACTCATGGCCAGGAAATAACTAACTGTTGGGAATACAAAGAAAAATAAGACAAATTAGCTGACCTCCTGTAGCTCTAATTTGACAGTGATATAAATCAACAAGTTATAGCATAGCGTATTTGTCATGGGTATCTGGCTTCAAAGGCTCTTTCCATGAAAAACCTGTGGAGTTCGTCTTCAGGCTTTTCTGCTTTTTCTTTTTCATAATATTTTCTTTTTTTCAACCACCATCTTACAACAAACTCCCAGAATTCTTAATTGCTATAATAGCGTGGGAGAATTTGACCACTGTGTGATGAGCAGATCCTCAATTTGCAGTCACAATTCCCAGGCTCCTAATCCTGGATTAATCATCAGTAAACTGTGATTCTGGATGACTCATTTCCCCTCTCTGGACCATCCTTTCCTCTCATGTAAAATAGAGGATCTGAAGAGCCTTCAGGGGCCCTTGCAGGTCTGATAGTCCATGGTAGGCACTACACCTACCAGAAGCATTTGCAGAGAAACGGCCATGCTGAACTGAAAAGTAGTTAATTATCTCATAATGACATTTCAGATACTGGGCTGCCTCTTTGGGAAACAGATCTGAGGGTACTAGGTCTCCCTGATCCTAGTCAACTTAATAGGCATTTAAAGATCTACTATTGGCCAGATGAAGAAAATAGCTTTGAACATCAAGGAGCTTTGGTTTCAGAGGCAGACAGAGACTTGTAAATAGATCGTGGATATGTGGAAAGAGGAAAGTGCAAGGCATTGGGTAAATACATTATCAGGATGCCTCTAAAAACTACAAGTCATTCAACGTGGTTACAGCCCAAGGTCCACATTGCAAAGCAGCAGTATGTAAACTGAATGTGAAAAAGTAGGCAGGAGCCAGAAATCTGAGGGCCTTGTGTTCCATGCAGAGGAGTTCAGACATTATCCTGTGGCTCTCAAGGGGCAATGAAAAGGTTTAAGCAGAGATGGGTGATCCATAAGCAACTACACCCTCATCAACATCTTGGACAAGTTTGTGTCTCTCAGATAAACCTACATTTCAGGATCAATCTGTACACTTTTCCAGTCTGTTCTTGAAAATCTTCCAAGCTGCATCTTCCATCACCACATTCCCCAGACTCTGTGCTTTGCAGACCCCAGGAGAATTCGTTCTATACAAGCTAAGCATTTCTGCATGGGCTGCTTCCCAAGCAAGACGGCCAAAAGCTGCAGCACACACTCCAAACTCGGCAGCTCCTGAATTATTCAGGGCACTATTAAAATGAGACTCACGACTCAGAGGACAGATTAATTTTAATTTTTAAACAGGCAACATTTTAAACTGTTCATTTCCTTGAAATGTATCCGCTCTGGCATTTTTATCATCAGAAGAGTAAGTAAAGCTCACAGCAGAAGAGAAAGAAGAGCTGGCATGCCCGAAACGGGGACTCTCTAAGGTCCAGGAAGAATGCCTCGGAGCGAGCAAGAGTCACGTCATCTGTTCTCCGAGGGTATGTGTCTTAAAAATCCAGTGTCAGTCTAACTAATTCAGTGCTAGAAAATTCATTTTTCTCTCTGCTTTTGTCATAATACATGTGGTCAGTAGCCTGAAACGCCAGCACCTTCAGCCAGAGTGCTTTATTTTCCACATGAAAACAAGAAGAAAGTGGAATCTATGGCCTAGGTATTGAGGCCTAACAATATTCCTCTGAACCAGAAACTTCTCTCTATGATAAGGAATATGTGTTCCTGCCCTTTGTTAGGTTCCCAGCACCTATAAACCAGTTGCTCAGTTAAGCTCTACTCTACTGAACTGAATTTCATATGGAAAACCCTTATCAAATGGGGGCTGTCTTCTCTGTTTTTCCCTTTCTTCTGTACTATCTCTAGCCTCTATGATTAGTAATTTAAGTCCTCTGGGATGTCCAGTGGTGCCACAAGCAAAATGAAATGCCACCACTGCTACTTAAATTTTGCCTCAAAAATGACCAGGTTCTCTCTTGTCAGGCAGACATTCAGGAAGATCAGTGCAGCTGCCTAAAACTGAAAGTGAAGAGGCCAAGTTAGGAGTAAGGTGCAACTGGTCCCAGGTTTTCTCCCCCTCAATCACTGTTTTTACCACCGCACTCCAGGGCCAGATGGAATCAGCAAGTCTCTCAGACACTCACCTGGCCTCCTTCCCTACTCTTTTCCTCCCTGATGGCTAGAAATCATAGAATGAAGAAATTAAATTAACTAAAGTTCTTGAGATTTCTCACTACAGGCCCACCACTCAGAAGGGCAATTTATATACATACACTATAATAATATATGATCATCTTAATAAGTCCATGAGGAAGCATTTTGAATTGACATGTAATGACAGACAATGTGCTATTTTTAGGTGTATGACAAAAGGATTTAATATATGTATATATTGTGACATGATCACCAAAATATCTAAGTAACATCCATCACCTCCCAATTACTAATATTTTTCTTGTGATAAGAATTTTTAAGATCTAGCCTCTTAATAACTTTAAAATATTAATATATAATACAGTATTATTAACTATAATCACCATACTATACATTACATCCCCAGAATTTATCTTATAACTGAAAGTTTGTAACTTTTGACACCTCTCACCTATTCTGCTCACTCACCATCTCCCGCTTGGACAACCACCAATCTATTTTTTGTATCTATAAGTTGAGTTTTTTCTAAGATTCAACATATAAGTGAAATCATACAGGATTTGTCTTTTTCTCTGACTTTTAATTTCACTTATCATAATACCAAAAAAGAACTTTTTATACCTATTTCAGGTCTGAGAAAAACTGAAGCTGAACAAGATTAATTAGTAGACCCAAGATCACACAGAAAACCAGTGTAGTACTAACATTTAATCCACGCAGATGTCTGACTCCACAGTTCGTGCTCCCTCTGGTTTGTAAGGGGGTTTTGGGGGGGGGGGTTGGGGTGAACTCTCTGAATGAATAGGAAGTCTTTCACTCCACAGCCCCTTCTCAGGCTCACAGCCTGTGGGATATTTTCTGACACTGGTATTCCCTCACCACTGAGTGGACAGGATTTCTCATTCTCTGCCCATCTGTGCCTCATCACAGATTCTCGGACTTACCAACCTTCAACCCCCTGGCACCACAGGACTGACATTCACGAGCGTTTTGGAAAGGGTTCCAGTGTCCAGAAAGGCAGCTCTGTTCACTTCTATTCTACTCACTCTTAGCTATGCTCTCATTTCCAGATCTCTGACACTGTCTTAACTATGGGCCGCACCATCTCTCGTACTTGACAGCTTCCTAATTGGTCTCTCTGCCTCCTGTCTTTTTCTCTTTCCATCCACATTTCCACACTGATTTCAAAAATATGTCTCCAAAATGTAAATATGAACATGTCACTCACCTACTTAACACTGCTCAGCCACTTGATCACATCCAAATCTTAAGCAGGGTGTATAAGGCCCTCCATGTGTGGCCCCTGACTCCTTCCTTCCTCCTTGCTAATTTTCCCTACTCCCTTCTTAAACCTGATGCTCCAACCATATCAAATACTGCCATTTCTGATTCTGCAGCACCTGTGCGTTTTACACATACTAACACACACACACACACACACACACACACAAGTAAAGACCTAATCATTCCTCAAAACCTAGATTAAGTGTAAGTCTTTCATGAAGATTTCCATGTTCATTGCAGGAGAAGGTTATCACTCACCTTTGGGTACCCACTGTTCGCTGTACATCCCTAAACTATGGAGCCTATCCTACATCAATCATCATTCCAGAACTCTCTTCACTTTTCCTCATTAGACTGTCTTCCTTAAGGAAAGAAAGACTCTGGCTTATTTATTTTTGAATCTGGATTGAACAAGCATTCAACAAGCACTTAAAAAATGAATAGGTTGAATAAATAGTTTAATAATTAATATAACAAGTAATTGTATCAGGGTAGCTGAATTCTACTCAGCTCTCTCAGTAAATTTTTGTGTTAAAACTCAATCAATCTTCTAAATACTACTTTCATTTTCCATCTAAACAATTTTCTATATGGAAAAATATAGAAACAGCTAATAACTTATAGTCTCTACCATGTGGCAGTTATATTTCTTATAAATTAGCAGATAGGCATTCTGATTTATACATCAATCTTCTAAAAATGTGGTTAGTTGTAAGTCAGCCCTCATGATGCTACTAACTTCCAGCTATGTCAGAAAAACTATCTTTGGGATCAGAGTAAGCTAAGAACCACCTTGTGGGCCTATGTTAAAGAAGCCAGTCAAATTCTATCTTTATAAAATTGCTCTTTAATTAAAATTGAAGTTGTTGTGAGACCTTAACCCTGAGTCTTAAATTTGTTAATTGTACAATAGGGGATTGGATTAGATCCTAAATCACAAACTCAAATGTCTGCTGTTAATATAAATGGTATTAGACTTAAAGAACATTTGTGACTATGATAATCAATCATGATTTCTATCTAGTGACATTGACCATTAAAATATAAGACACCAAACAAAGCACAACCACAGACCTTGTAGAGCCATTAGTCACCCAGTTTAGAAATCTCTTATTACCTTTAGGACCCTAATAGTCTTTAAGACTACGATGCTGTGATGCTCTTTCTAAGACCTTCATTCTTTCCTTCATTTATTAATGTGATAGTAATGTTGAATCCCCAGAACTTACTCGTATTCTAACTGGGAGCATGTGCTCTTTGACCAAACTTATTTCCATCATTTCCCAGGCCCTGTAACCATCATTTTACTCTGTTTCTACAAGCTCAGCTTTTTCAGAGTCCACATATTAAGTGATAACATACAATATTTGTTTTTCTCTGTTTGACTTACTTCACTTAGCAAAATGCCTTCAAGGTCCAACCATGATAGACGTGCTAACACTATAGCGCTAATCATACTGCAATATATAAGTGTATCAAACCAACACAATGTACACCTTAAATTTATACAATGTTACATGTCATTATTTCAATGAAGCTGGGAGAATAAAAACTACTAAAAAATTTTTAAAAAATAAGTATTGCAGGCACTAAAATAGGGACTGACAATACTGGTGCCAATAAATATGACCCTCCCTTCAATAGATATCAAGGTTTGTTGGAAGAAATGGACTTTTAATTAATAAAGGTATTAAGTTGTATCAAAGGAGGTTTACAAAGAGCAGTGTGAACACCAGAAGAGACTGTCCATGCACAAGAGGAGGTGATACAGGAGCTGAATCCAGAAGGATAAATCAGGAAGGAGCATTCCGGGTGAGGTGAATAACATGCGCAAATGCACTAAAAAGTAATAGAGCTCAGAGTAGAAGGGGCAAGGGCATACATACTCAGTTATTTCTATTAGTCCAAAAAATTTAGGAGATGAGGGAGCATAAAGAAAAGGAAAAATATTCTCTTGTTCCCCTGAGGCTTGTCCCCAGCCTCTTAAAGTACAGTAATCCCCCAACATAAGCACCAGACATTTCTCATTCGCCCTGCTACCTTAGTCCAGGTTTGCGGTCAAAGAAGTGAGCAAGACACCTCTCATTCCTGATGCACTGTGTTCATGCTGCAGTTTCCTTTTCATGGGGAGTTTCTCAGCCCAACAAATAAGACCCTCGTCCTTAGAGGCCCTAGTGTCCCAAAGGTGTTCTTCACTGAAAACCAATTTGATTCAAGTTAATTCTTCGTAGTGATGGATAGACACTGAACAGTTGGTTAAACATATTCCTTAAATTACCTCTAAACCAAGTGAAGGAAATAAGTGCTTACTACATAGATTGTTAAACATTTTATTAATACTTCGTATAACTTTCTGTCCCTCAAGTTGAAGATTGCAAGCAGGAAGCCAAAAAAGAAATTAAAAATAAGATCCATTGCTTACATAGCACTTAACTATGTTTTAGTTATGACTAGAAATGCCTCCCAAACATTATTTTACTAAGTCCTCACTACAGCCCAGCAAGGAAAACTCGATTATTGTCTTACTTTACAGATGAAGAAACTGACGCTCACAGAGCTTATTTCTCACGTACTTGCTGATAAGTGGTGAAAACTGACATTGGAACTCAGGCAGAAGACTGAAAGCTTTACTCTTAAGAGCTATAGAAATGTTTGTCGGTGCAACAAAAGCTGATTAATATAGAGAATTATGTAAAGGACTTGAACTTGTCCTACTGATAAAGACTGTCCCGTAATACAGTAGATGCAATTGTTCTGCCATATTACACACACAATGTTTTGAATAAACTGTGCTATTTAATGTTCATGACAGCCTGTATTATAAATTAAAAGCTGATGCTTGGAGAGGATAATTAACCCAATATTGCTGGTAAGTCAAAGAAGTGGAATTTGATTTCAAGTCTATCTGACTCAAAACTCATGGCACAGTGTCTGCCTGTATCTATGAATGCTGGTGGTTTACAGAGAAGGAAGATAACTGGTTAGTAAAGTAGAAAGCTTGACTTCCCCGGATGACATTATTTGCATTTTAATTCCAATATCTGAGAGAATTGAAAAATCTGAAACTTAGACTTTATTAAGCAGTGAGGAGTTTTGGTTGGATCAATGGTTGTCAGTTTCCACGAAGCCCCGGAGGTTTTGTCAGTGGGAGAAGAACCTGAACTTTATATAATCCCCTATATTAATCAGTGTTTGTTGCAATGACAATTCTAAATCCCTGGGCTTCACAACAACTAAACTTTGTATCTCATTCATCTTATGTATGGTCTGGACCATGACATTGCCAGAAACTATATTACCTCTAAAATTATAAATGTGATCTCCTACTAACCCTCTTCCATCTCATATTTTTCTAGGACCTCCATATCAATTATTATTCAACCTCATCAAGATCACCAATTCACTGATGCGTCCACTTTTGATCTAACCACCAGCCTCCTATTGTGTAGACCACAACCCAGAACCATAGCCCCTGATTTTCAAGCTTGTATTAGTTTCCCCAACTCCCTTGTCTCCACCTTCTTCAACTGTGTTTAACCCAGCCCTAAATGAACCTAACCCTCTTCCTTCTCACTGCCTCATTCGTGCAGCTGAATTATCTGAAGAACATGCATAACTGGAAAAATTGCTTTCACCATGTATTCATGATCACCACTTCCAAACTCAACACTGCCTGGCAACATTACTGTATCCTAAAATGCTCAGTCTGTGATTACACAAAATCTCCAATTTCTTCAAAGATCCCACCCACACTTCACCCACATTTACAGTAGTTGATCTTACCTTATGCTACTAAGAACAAAATGAAACCACCTGACAGTAGCTTTCACACATTCCTACCCTCAAATCTACAAAAACACCTACCTAATTTTCAGCCACTTCTTCCTTCCTTTCATGTGTAATCATGAAATATTCCTTCTGCTTGCAGTAGTCACTCCCTCTACCTTTACATACGCTTTGGATTTCATTTTCTCTCGTTCCTAGTTATTCTTTCCTCCCTTGTATCTTTTGTCTCTCATTCTCTAATAGATTTTTGCATCATTATTACATGTTACCATATTTTTAAAAACACTCCTCTCTAGCTCCCCACTCCTTCTCTAGCTACTGTCCCACTTTTCTGCATAGCAAAACTTCTCAAAAAAGTTAAAAATGGTATCTGCCACAGTTAAATGAGGACACATGAATCAAAATATATAAAGCATCTTTTACCATGTCCAATCTTTGCCAAATGCTCAATAAACGATTATTAAAACAGCAGTAAAAACTAAATGAAACTAAATGAAAATGTTAATAATTGCCACTGACAAACATTTCCTTATATTCCAGCACAGCACTTACCACTATAAGTAGATTATCTCAATTTGCTCCTATAATGACCCTATGAAGTAGGTATTAATTTTATCCTAACTTTATAGATGATGAATCTGAAGCTCAGAAAAGTTCATTTGCCCAAGGTCACACAGCTAGTAGAAGGTATGACTAGAATTTCCTTCCAAATCTGACTCTAGAACCAGATATAATCACCCTCTAAATCACCCCTATTTTCTGTTCCCCTAACATTCTCTACATACCTCTACCTCACAAGAACAGAGACATTTTCTCCCAATAGCAGAGGAAAAGTCAGGAAACACCTCTATGAAGCTGCCTCCAGATTTCTTAGGGTATCAGTGCATGAACAGGTCCACTAGGAAAATCCCTAGGAAAGTATACTTTTTTAATGGGAAACACCAGGTTTAACTCACAAGAACATTATGTGGATAAAGATGTTAGAAGAACTTATAACTGGGAGAACATGAAGTTTGGGAGGGAAGCGAGTTCTGTGAGTTTGGGTTGGGGAGAGAAAGCATAGAAATGAACAGATGATGATGTTTTGGTGGATATACCAGATATGCACTAAATGTGGGTGCATCTTTTGGGTGGGGATGAAGTGTTAGCTACAATGGAAATGGTAAACCACAAATTTCTAAAAAGACCTTAGACCTTGAGCTATTTGTGCCCAGATAATTGTGACCTTGGTTTAGGGTTTTACAGCTCATGGGAGTTCATTTAAGTGAAGCACCTAACACAGCCCCTGGCATTTTGTAGGCGATCAAAAATGGTGGCTATTACTATTACTGTCCAGGATTTTCACATAGTAGTAGCTACATAAAATGATAACTTCTATTTTTATAGATTTTTTAAATTGCATATTTATGGAATTACCTGTGCATCAGAGATGAGTAATAATAGCTAACACTTTCTAAGCACTCACTGTGCCAGGCTCTTAACTCATTTAATCTTTTCAATAACCCCACAAGGAAGATCTATTATTATTCTATTACACAGAAGCTAATTAGCTTGCATAGCTCCAGTGAGTAGGTGTTGGAGGCAGAATTGAACCCATTCCCTTAACTATCATCCCATAATGATCAACATAGGTATTATACAATCCATTTCTCTAACATATATAATACTGGGTTAGAAATATGAAGTATGTAGTGTGTGTGTGTGTGTGTGTGTATTATATATACATTATATATACAGACACATATATATTCTAGTGTGTATACACACACACACACACACACACACACAGAGAGAGAGAGAGATAACAGATTATCTAGTATAATTTCCAAAAAACATAATTTTTAGTTGACATTAACAAAAAGGCCTGCATTAAATCAAGCTGAACACAGATAGAAGTAACTATGAGTAAGAAGCAGAAAGTATTCAGAGAATTAGGTAATATCCCTCTCTACAATTAAACTTGAGGGGGTGACTGGCAGGGTTAAAATGTTCTCAATCAACAGGGGAATGTCAAGATCAGAGGGAAAAGCTGAATGTGAATGAATGCATCTGAAGTGCTTGCAATTAGACAACAAAAAGCCAAGTGGGAAACATAGAGGGTTAGGACACATTGATTGAAATATCAGTATATCAGAAATATCATCTATATGAAAAGTGTAACCTTGAATGACTCAGAGGCCACACCAAAAAAGTGAGGAAAGTATGGGAGACTAAGTATAACTAGAGAAGGAAAGAGGAAAAATAAGTTGTAAAGGTGAATGGAGGGTTGCCTAACCTACTGTATACCAAACATTTAATTTTTATAGCTACCCTTTAAGATATTTAATACTCCCATTTCACATTCTAAGGTCATTCAACTATTATGGTGTATTTCAAGCACAATTCCTAAGAATCAACATGGAGCTAGCCTGACTCAATTCATGATCTTTCCATTTCCAAGGATTGCCTCTGAAGAAAGAACTGTATACAAGTGGAGAGCACATCCAAGACCTTTAACTATGAAAAGAAAACTGAAATCTTAAGCCTTTTCTTTCCTGCCAGCCAGATGGAATTCATCGTGCTTCAGAATCACCACTACATTTGAAAAACCAGTTAATGGACACTTAGCCTCTTAAAACTTGGTGTCAGTTACCTGTACATCCTTGTTGTATCTCCTGTGTCTTTTTTCATTTTTGTATTTTTCAATGGCACCAAGTACAAGGTGAACTAGTGACTGGTAGAAAATGAACACAGAAACACACACACACACACACACACACACACACACACTTCCTTATTTATTTAGTAAAGGGTGCTTAAGGGAGGCCTCACGTAGTCTCACCACAGCTTTTCTAACAGAGGTCTATAGTTGCCAGTTATATTTCATGCAAAGTAAGGTTTTTCTTCATTCAATAAACTTAATTTTATGCTATACCACATCGTTTTATATTTGGAGTAATAAACATTACTTCTGCGTGTGTCTATCAAGGTATTTCTGGAAGAGATCAGCATTTGAATCTGTAAACTGAGTAAAGAAGATCCCCCTCACCAACACGGTGGGCATCATCCAATCTGTTGAGAGCCTGGCCAGAACAAAGAGGTGGAGGATGGGCAAATTTGCTCTCTACTTGGGCTAGAACACCACCTTCTTATGCCCTTGGACATCAGCACTCCTGGTTCTTAGGCCTTTGGATTCATATAGGAGTCACCCCACTGGACCCCTTGCTTCTCAGACTGTCAGGTTTGCACTAGAATCTCATCCTTGGCTTTCCTGGGCCTCCAGCTTAGGGATGACAGATCATGGGACTCCTTAGTCCCCTAAACACATGAGCCTATCCCACGTAATAAATGTCTTTCTGTTACATATACATTCTATCAGTCCTGTTTCTCTGGAGAACCCTAATGCACTACCTAATAATGTTGTTTTGAAGAATAAATTGGTTAAGACATGTAAAATGATTCAAATACTACCTGATACATAATAAGTACAATTAGTGTTAGTTTTTATTATGACATGAAACTTGCTGTATCAGGCACTGTAATACCTTATCTAACTTAACCTCACAAAATCCTATGAGGTAACAATGTTATCATCCCCACTTTCTAAATCAGCAAGTTAGGGCTTAGAAAGGTTAAATAATTTGATCAAGGTCATACAGCTAGGATAAGGCAGGGTTAGATTGTATACCCACCCTCTCAAAAATAGAGCTTCTGTTCTTAACTGCTTTATGATACCGCCTCTTTTTATATCATAAAGTTGAAAAACTCTTGTGAAACTTTACAATAAGGAAAAATGATTGAAACCTATGTAATCCTTGCTAACAGATGTCACCCCAATAAGTCTAACAATAAAAATGAATTTAAAAAATGATGAAAAAATAACACTTTTGATGACTATGCTGGTTACATATTTGGAAAACATGATTTTCACCTTGTAAAACACTTATTAGAATTCAGAATGATCAACAAAATATAGTATAATAACTAGCACATAATAGGTGGTTAATAAATGCTAGTTATCATTTCTATTATTCCATAATAACTCACAAATTCCATGTGGCACACTTCATTTTATCAATGGAAATAGTAAAGGGATAAGTAACTTGTCCAAGGTTACAATATTACAGAGTACTTACAGAACCATAAGCCAGTCTGACTGTAAAGTCTATACATCTGAAAAATTATATATTTTACTATTTTAAAAAAGACTGAATTTGTATAGTCCAAAGGACAATTTTTACATAGCATAGCTGGGGAAATGTGAGTATGGACAACTGTAATTAACAAATGATCTAACAATCATGAAAAAAGTTTAATTCGAATTTCAGACAAACCAATCTACTTAGAATATTTTACTATGAATTTTTACTTGTATTTAAGAATTACATCACTGTTTCATGATGCAAAAGAGAAAGAAATTAACATATATTCAGGGCCCTTCAATAAATATATGCACACTACACTGACTGTGATAAATACTAAGAGTGGAAAAAACAATGTTAGAGTATCAAATACCATGGCATAACATTCATTTTTTCAAATGATCTACTTTATCCTTTTTACCTCTCCATAATTAAATAATGTAATAATCATCTTTACATATTTGAAAGTGTGGTGAAAAATGAATTAGATTTATTCTATACAGCTTCATAGACGAGATCGAAGACTAGTGATAGACTGCATAGCGAAAAAAAATACTGTTTGTGAATCACCTTGTTTAATCCTGACAATGCACTTGGTAGGTTCCATTCTGCAGGTGAGAAAAAAGAGGCTTAAAGAAGTTAAATAACTTGTCAAATAATTTATGACAGATGAGCAGTGGATACTAACCTAGAATTGCTGGAGTCAAAAGTGCATACTCTCCACCATAATGATATATTTTTAATAGGAAGAATAACTTTGCAAAAATCTTTCCCAATACAGTAGGATTCCTACCACTAGAAGTATAAAAGAAAGGGCTGAGAAAACACTTGACTGGTCCTTACTTTAAAAATGTATGTATTTATTCATTCAATCCATATTTATTAAGTGCCTACTATGTAAAAGTCATGTTATTTTACAAGTTAAGGATTAAATAAAAAGCAAGATTGTTCCAAGAAAGTGGATTTAAGTATGAGGTAGAAAACTGAACTGGAAGATTTTTTAGTTTTTCTAGCCATGTAATTCTATAACTCTTTATTTCCCTTATTTCAAATAATGCCAGCACTTCCTAAAGCAATTAAAACAGAAGAAACTTGTTCCTTTAGCTACCTGATTTTTCTCTTTCTCAATATCTTTAGTCCCTCCCCTATTCAATATGCTGATTTAAATTAGTTTTGATGCCACTTAAAATTGAGGAGTGAAATCCAGGCATTCCTACCAAGCTTTTTACAACTGATGCTGACACCTCAAGCTGTGTTACAGCATGAATTGCCCATCTCTCAAGTATTTCATATGCTCTCAATACCATCTCATCAGGGAAGGAAGATTATCCATTTTTCTGCTTGAAATCATCATTTCATTTCCTGTCTTCAGGCTACATAGCTTGTCAGTTTTGATAACAAAAGAGATAGATAATGCTTGTATTTGCTCTATCTACCAAACATTAGGAGACATGTCCCTCACTAATTACTCAGCAAACTGAAAGGAGAGGGGGAGACAAGTGCCAACTCAAAGTATACAGATTTTCTTTGTAATTTTTTATTATTATAATAACACTTAACATGAAATCTACCTGATTAACAAAATTTTAAGTGCACAATGCAGAACTGTTGACTACAGGCACAACACTGTACAGCAGATCTTTAGAATTTACTCATCTTTCATAACTGAAAGTTGATACATTTCCCACTCCCTCCAGCCCCTGGTAATCATCATTCTACTCTCCGCTTCTATGAGTTTAACTGTTTTAGATACCTCATGTAATGGAATCATGCAGGACCAGTCCTTCTGTGGCTGGCTTATTTCATTTAGTAAAATGCACTACAGTTTCATCCATCTAACGCATGGCAAGATTCCCTTCTTTTTATATGTTATGTAACTAGAAAAAAATTTACATCTAGTGTTTTTATCAGTATTTTCAAAATTGTAGTTTGTTGTTAATCTTTTTCTCATTCTAAGTATTGACACCATTGTCTTAAAAGAAAAAGACGAGTATGAACCTTCAGTACCAGATCCTTTCGTAAAGATGATTTGAAAAAAAACAGTTCATGGTCATTTTCACAGTATGCAGTTTTTTAGCAAGGAAACATCCACAAAGGAGGCCGACTGCACAGTCATATGATTCCATTTATTCTTTACATCTAATTAGAAAATGGTAACTTATCACAAGGTTGGGCTGTAAGCATTATGAACCAATTTCTGTTTTGTGAGACAGGTACAGGTCACACCACAACAATTAAAAAAAAAAAAAAAAGCAAGAGAGTATTTTGTGTGGCAATGAAAAAGGCTTAAACTTTCAATAATTTCATCATTTCCTAAAGTGACTCTGCATCATAGTGACCCACAGAGCTTTGAAAATTACCTGCACTGGAAGCTCATCTTTGGACTTCCTTCTAATTCAGGAGATCTAGGGTGAGTGAGCCCAGATATCAGAAATGTATTTGAAAGAGAAGGGACACTGGGTGGTGAATACATAATGCAACACATAGATAATGAGTTGTAGAATTGTACACCTGGAACCTAAGTAATTCTTATTAATCAATGTCACCCCAATAAGTCTAACAATAAAAATTTTAAAAAAGAAATGTATTTGAAGTGTTCATATGAGCCTGATGCGCGCCCCTCCCCCAATGGAGAACTGATTTGCCTGGTAAAGTCCCAAGTCCTTAGCATGGTCGCTAGTGTTGACCAGTTCCTTCTTAGCATCACATACCAGCTCCACATCTAAAACACCCCAATGCCTATGGCTAAGTAATACCGGATACCTGTGGTTTTTTGAAACATCTTGCATTGGCTTATGATGTTCTCTTCCCCAGAATAAACTCTTCCCTCATAACTTGGAGCATTCTATTCGTATTTCAAGACCTGGCCCAAGAATATCACCTCTCTTACACTGTCTTAGTGACCCCCCCAAAAAATTAATCACACCCTGTTCTAGGTCCCCAGCCTATCTTATAACAAAATATATACCTGTACATATATACGTATTTATTTATAACTAAATATATATTTATAACTAAATATATATTTAATAACTATATATTTATAACTAAATATATACAAATATATATATGCTGTCCAGAAAAAATCTAGCCATAAATGCCTCTATTTTTTATATTACATGGCTGGATACTTTCCAGACAGTTCAGATAGGTAGGTAGGCAGACAGATAGCTATAGATAGATAATAGATAGATAATAGATAGATATGATAGATGTGATTAACAAATGGTATTCTCACTATTGGTCTAGATTTCTGTCTTCCCTGCTATGCTATGAGCTCCTAGAACGCCCACAGCCTGTTCGTCTTTTTATCCACAGTGCTTACAGCAGTGGTCTGCCAAAGGCAAGTGCTAAATCGTATTTGCTGGATCTTTTTTTTTTTTTAAATGATGTCTGAATGGCATCACCAATCATCTAATCTTTCAGGCCCAAAACTTGAATCCTTGATTTCTGTCTGTTATTTAAATGTCACAGTCACACATTCCATTGCTATATTTGTTTTAAATATGGTTTACCCCTCTTCCTCATGGCAAATGTATAAATTTTTTTCTATGGACTAGGGCCACCTTCATGCCCTTCTGTGATACCTCACAGTCTTCAGCAGAAAGTCTTAACACTCTACCATGCCACACAAGATCATTTCTGCTGTGTGCCTACTGACCTCTATGTGCCAGTTTTTACTATTCCCACAAACACAGCCTATAGCCCATTCATGTGGAAATATTCATTCCTCCAAAACAGGCCATTGATCTCTCTCTTACCTCTCTGTGTTTGTATCTATTTCTTTCCTTCTTAGAAACTTCTCTTTCTTCACTGCCTAGATTCTACTCATCATAAAAATAAAAAAAATAAAAAAATAAAAAAATAGCTCCACTGTTCACCTTCCCTGGAAAGGCTGAGCTAATTATCTCTCTCCTAAATGGGGCTCAAGGCACAATTCTCCTCTGCCTTCTCACCACTCTGAGTACGTTCTCCTAGTCTCAGGGCATTCCAATCACTGACTCATCTATATTTCCTTCCCCATAGACCAAGAAATTTTCCAAGGAAGAGACTTTGGCACTGAATGCCAATCATATTTCATGTGATTCTCACAATCTACCAGCTGAATCTGGAATGTAACACAAGACTTAACTCACATCAATTTGCTTAAAATATATTTAGTCTTAAGGTTGTAAATAGAGTTTTTCTTAAATTAATATCACATGGAAAGCATTTTAATGAGAGATGCTTACATTGTAATGAGGGCTAAAGTCTGGGAATTAAAAATCAAGACCATTTTATCAAGAAAATGTCTTCTAAGGGGACGTGCACACAATACACCTCATAGAATTGAAGGCCTTGCATAATCTAAGCAGAGTGCCAGATACAGGGGATCCAAATATGACTGAGAAGACTCCTGCCCTCAAGGATTTAGCAAGCTGAACTTCCTAATTAATTAAATAAGAAATAAAATCATCAGTGTTGATCCATATTCTACCAGTATAAACATGTGATCAGAAGCAATTTTTATGCTGAGCCATAGAAATTCCTTTCTTTTATTTAAGATTATGAATCCTGCTTGATTAAAAATATGCCTCTGCTAGATACTTGAATTGAATTGTTCATTCATTCACTTAACAAATATTTCTAACCATGTCCCGTATCAGGCATTTTGTCAAGTACAGATGGTACAAGAAAACAGTAAGATAAACACTTTTCCTTAGAGGCTATTTAATGAAAACCGACAAATATCATAAACATAGTAGGTAAGGGGATGATAGTTAAAAATATGAGTTTCTTCTTGAGGTGATAAAAATGTTCTAAAGTCAACTATGGTGATGGTTACATATGTCTATAAATATAAGAGGAACCATTGAATTATATACTTTAAATAGGTGAATTGTGTGGTACATGAATTCTATCTCAATGAAGCTGTTTTTAAAAGAGAGAAATAAGCTACGTATTAAGCAACAATGTCACCCTTTAGGCAAATTTTGAACTATGGAAAATTGTACTTTAAGTCATTTGATAAATACTTATTAAGCACATGATATGTGCCAGGAATGATTCTAGATGGCAGAGATATAGTAGCATATAGGCCAAATAAAGCCCTACCCTAATGCAGCTAACAGGTCAAAAATATAGGCATTTATAATATCAGGCCTCATAAATGCTATTAAAAGTAGGAAAAAAGATTGAAGACTATTTTTTAAATGGTGGTCAGGAAAGACAGCTCTGTGGAATTATCCTGTAAATAGAAAACTAAACAAAATAAGGGAGCATTTGTGGCAGAGGAAATAGCAAGTACAATGAGCTGGAAATAAAAGTGAGTGTGTCATATTCAAGGAATAGGAGAAGTACTGGTGTGCCTATTGCATATTGAGTCCATTATCTTTAAGTTCATACTTCTGCCAGTCTGAATACCCACATCTTATATATACTCTCATTCTAACCCAAATTCTTGTGCCCACCTTACAAAATGGCACCATTTCACCAGAATAATTTGGAATTACAGTAACACTTTTAAGAACTTTGGATGTAACCAAAATTACCCATTCTTATAGCTGTCTTAGATTAAAAGGGCATGTAATTCCTAACAATAGTTTCCTTTTTCTGTTGTAAAGATATATATAAAGATAGGTTTATTAAATGCCTTTTTGCCCAAAGTTGGTGAAATATGAGAAAATTTTAGAAGCATTTCACTTTTGAACCCACCACAATCTCGTTTCTAGCCACTGCCTATATTCTGCATTACATTTTACTTCTTCTAACAATCCCAAATTGTTCTTTTATTATCTATTCTCCAAGATTTTCTTTCCTTTTGCCTCAAGTCTCCTGATCATAAACAATCTTCCCCCCTCTGTTTTCATCCTAAAGTTCACCATTTCCATTACAAATAAGACCACCCAAACAGGCAGGTAGATTTTCAGATATGGCCTTGGTCTAACTTACAGACAATTATCACATATTTCCCCAAACTCTGAGAGAAAAGGCAGAGATTTACTAAAGACCTTCAGTAACATTGGGAACTTAGTATCCCAATCTCCCTGACCCATAATAACGAATACTTGTGTTAGTAGGTTCATCTAAAGTTTGATCCTGAAGCCTGGCAAAAAAACAAACAAACAAATAAAATATCTTATTGGGAATAGTTGAAAAGGGTGAAGTTATTTCTGAGGTTCACAAAACAGAACAGGAATTTTAAAAAGCACAAAATGTGGGGTAATCCTTATTTAGGATTACACTTGTTATATTTCCAGTAGAGAATGACAAGAGATTAATCCAGTCTTGCAAGCCAAAAAAGGGGCAAATCCATCAGAGGTTTTAGAAGTCACCTTTTCAATAACGTCAGTCAACATTCAGGAGTAGATTCACAGGCAGACAGATGCTCCTGTTGCACTATTATCATTTTTCATAAATGGTCATCAGCTAGACGTTTAGGACTTGGTATATAAACAAATAGCAGAATGGGAACTAGTTCTCTTAAGAGACCTTATCATTTGCCCAAAAATATTGAGAGGGTCATAGAACAAAAGCAGACTAAGGCCCCAAAACAAGATAAGTTTTTGTGAAATAAAACAAGTGGCTGGCCCCATGTCATCTTGTATTCCCCACACAAAAATGCCCATACACAGCCCAATAGGTGTTTGGGATTGTCCATGAGTTGAGATGCTTTGAAAAGAGTAATTCTTTCTAAAATATAAGAAAGAATTATAATATAAGAAATAGATAGGTCCCTAGATGCCCTAATGCTGACAAAGGATTAAAAGGCAAAAATTCTCTTAAAAATAAATGATCTAGAAACTAACAGACTCTGGCTCATTATTATGTCAACCAGATAGTACTTCACTTGCCTCTGTGAAGCTTCCCGAATACCCAAATTTTGGAAGGGTTCAAATTAGCCATTATAGAAAGCCAAAATGCATCCCCAACATCAAAGAACAAAAAGATATTATAGATATTATGTAGGTGTAAGTTATATGAAGATAATCTATGGCACCCTCTAGGTAGCTGACTGATAGCACCAGATAACCTTAAGTGGAACCTTGCTGAGATCCTTCATAAAATCCACACCACAGCAAGAGCCTGGCCACCATAATGCACCATTACTTTTGGAAGAATTTTGGTAAACTCAATAAGGATATCTCTACTACATATCTTACCTGCAAAAACATAATCCCAGCAAAACTATAAAGGTGGAGCATGAATGGTATAAAACTCCAGGGTCTATTCAACCCTCAAGATAGAATTATTCTTTTTTATTCTGGTTGTTGGTGGCTTGCTTTCAAGATTGTTAAAGTTCTCCCCTTCAAAGAGCAACTATCTTGACAGCATCAGAAAGCTATTTCATTTTGTGTATCTTACTTCAAGAATCTCAATTGCCTTTCTAGTAATAACTGTACTCATTACACTAGAACATTCATCAGTGAGTTCTGCAAGGCATTACACTTGTGTTGAGACATCCTTACATTTAAGGCAAAATTAAAAGTACAAATAAAATTATCAAATTAAAGCTAGTCAAATTTTTAAAAATGCTTGAATATTATGAGCCAAGGTACCACACTTAGCCTAAAGACATTAATATCAACCCTCTGTGAAGTTCACCACTCTCTTTTCTTGTGATTTAATAACAAGCCAACCATGCACTAGAAATATAACATGTAATCTTAGACTTTGTCCTAATACTAGTAAATACAGACAAAATATTATAAGAGACTCAGGCAGCACATACAGTTTTATCAACAGATACGGTCAGGGGAGTTCCCTGGTGGTATAGTGGTTTAAGGCCTCAGTGCTGTCAGTGCTGCGGCCTGGGTTTGATTCCCAGCCAGGGAACTACCCACATAAAAAATAAAAATTAAAAAAAAAAAAAAAAAAAACAGATACAGTCAGCCCTCCTCAAAGTCCATCCAGCAATCATTACACGACCTAAAATCTAAAGAACTGGTCTTCTGAAGGAGATGTCAGAAACAGATATCCTTTGAACCCCAATTAAAAGAACATTTTCAAGTTCTATTAACAATTAGCAAAGCAGTAAAATTCCAAGGAGTAGATCCTTGGATCTATGTCTAAAAGTTACAAATTATACTCAAAACATAGGTGGAGACATCAGGCTGGAGACCTCAAGCTGAGAATTCTTAAGAATTCTCCAGAAGCAAAAAATCTTTTAAGAGAGTCCTAAACCAAGATACTTAGGTGAATTTGACAACAGCATAATATAGACAACTTCCACACAAGATCTTTGAAACTAGAACAATCAGATGCCCAGAGGAACAGAGTAACACAGTACCCTTTGTCTAGCACTCTTAATTTAATATTTGCCTATATATTGCCACTTAGTTTTCAGTCATAAACTGTTAATAAAAGATCTTGTACCATAGCCATGTAGAAGAGACTCCCTCTAACTTGTATTCATACACTATTGTGTTCTGGATAGAATTATTCAACACTATCATAAGATTCTTACAGATTCTAGCTACAGGCCCAAACCAAACTGACTCAGGTTTACCATATAGTACCCAATACTTGAGATAAAAAAATTAATCACTATTCATCTAAACATTCAGAAGGGTCCACTGGACACTTGTAGTACCTCAAATATAACAACAGCATTAACTATACTATCTAATCATATAAAAATTGGACTTGACTATATTAACAGCCAAAATAACCTTTTTTTATAAAAATGATTACAGTGCTATCAATAGAAGCCAGAAACAAAACAAGGATAGGAACAAATTGAGGCTGTATTTCCTGCTGTGGGCCCCTTGTTCTCAGAGATTTTCCAACATCCTAGTAAGAATTATTCGACTACAACTACAGAACCTGTCTTCCCAAAGGACAGGTAACTGGCATGCTCCTATTATCTTAAATATCTACTCTCACAACAAAATTTGTGCTCTGATAAGGTACTATCGTTTACATGGACAACAAGTCCTCATTTGTTTACTATAAACAAAATTTACTTGTATATATTGGGTAATTGGTGGAAACTTTCAGGTATTCATGATCCTACAACTGTTCACTTCAAGTTTCATTGATGTACATTCCCAGGAATTTCAAAATGATGCTAGCGTAGGCTACTCTGAATATGCATCATCATACAATGAAGGATATGGAAGTAGAAAAGGTGGCCAGAAATTTATCATTAAACTTTACCAAAGTTATAAATGATATTCTCCCAATGCTCAAGCCTTCCATCACCAAATATTTGACCCCCTTCCTCTTTACTTCTTTTTAATCTTCTTGAATTCTGTTAACATCTCTTACTCTTTCAAATATATTGCTCCCTATATAAGTAACCAGAATATTTCATGAAACACTTTTATCAGGAGACACTCACCCAATGAAGAACTTTGACTTAGGTGAGTAATGGGAGAGAAGGGAAAAAAAATCACCTACTATGTTGGCATTAATGAGCACTGGGCCCATTACCTGCATTTTCCCATTAAATCCTCAGGATCACCTTGAAAAGGGTATGCTAATATCTCCATGTAACAAATAAAAAAACTGAGGAATGCTAATTTATCTGCTAACCATCACTCCTGTAGTGGAAAGATGATTTTATTGATTATAGCCATTACAACAACAATTATACCCATTTTCCACATGAAGGAAGGCAGGCTAAATCACACAGCTAGGACATGGTAGAGTCAGAATTTTAATGCTGGTTTGGCTAATTCTAAATGGGTTCTTTTAAATTTTTTGCTATTTTGTCACTACTTAGTACAGAAACACGGTTAGCTACCAATTCCTAATAGTTTTTATTATTAAGATTTGAACTAATATCTACATGGCTCTAAAGTCTACCTACTTGAGGCTCTATCATACTGCCTCCTAAATTTTAATCAGGTTGGTAGATTCACACATGTACTCAGAAATAAAAATATTTAGTAGATTTGATGCCCCTTGGGCAATTAATATAGCCTCAGTTCTAGACTGAAGTCCTATTTATTCAGAATTACATTCAAATTGCACCAGAATGGCAAAATGTTACATTATAAAGGATTTATTCTAAAGTACTCCTCACCTTCCTCCACGTTAAGTGAAATGCAAATAACCTCCAGCTGGTGATTTATTATTGCCAGTTTACCTCACCAATATTTATGAATATGTATTGAATAACCCTAAATCAACAATTTGCTGTAAATAAAAGGATGATTGATATTCAGTAAAGCCATGCAATCAATTTTTTTTATCTCCTGCCTCAGACACAATGACATCGTGTGACAGATTGATTTGCATTGAAATCAAATGTCAGTTTTGTGAAACTCCACAGCAATGCATGTGACACTGGCACCTGAGTGAATAGGCTGTGTGCTTCAGGGTAGGGCAGCAGAACCAGGGACACCAGACAATGTCAAGAAGCCTCCATTAGCACCATTTGAGAGACAGCAAAGCATGGTGGTTAAGATCATAGACTCTGGAGCCAGATGGACTGAGTTCAAATCTTAACTCTATATTACTAGCTGTGTGACCTTGGACAAGTTACATAACCTTCCAATTCTAAGATGAAAATAAAAGTAACTTCAGCATAAGTTTATAATGTTAAAAGAGCTAAAATTTCTAAAACACTTAGAAAAGGGCATGGCACATAGAAAACTCTATTTACATTACCTAATACAACGACTACTTGCCATCAGAAGGCACTGGAAGGGTGGAATTTATACGGCTGCAAGTACACAGGTGTTCAGAAAGTTTATTTCAACTGGCATTAACTTTGGTGTGCAAAACTTGATGTGGGAAATCCTTTTCCAATGTATCAGTATATCAATTCACCACACTGTACATTCTAAATATATCACAGTTTTATTTGTCAATAATCCTCAATAAAACTGAGAGTAGGGGCAGGGAAGCATGAGAACAGGACAGGTAAACAAAGGGAAGCAAAAGCTGGAAAGCAAGGGAGCTCTTCATTGGTGTTTCCACAATTGGGCTCTGTGAGTTTTCCCTGAATCCTTCTGATTATTCTCTTTTTTTTTTTTTTTTAATCTGCTGTGAGTAAGTTTTGGTTCCATGTTAAAAGGTGGATAAAAGAGAGAACAGAGAGAGCTGTGAAAGAAGGCCTTGCCCCAGCCAGTGAAAACAGGCCCCTCCATGTTTTGGTTGGCCCCAAACAGTTCCTTCTACCTCCCTAGTGCATTACCTCATATTTTCCCAGCACTGATATCCAAAACATTAACCCAGGTTATTTAGCAAACCCTGAAACCATAGCCACGGCTGATCTGTAAAAATCAGAGAACACGAGTTAGAAGCCTGAGCTGACATGTGAATTGAAGTTTTTATTAATAACTACTTGAAGGTTAGAAGAAGGTAAAAAGCTATACTAGTACTTAATTCAGTTTACTATTTGTGGAGGGTTGATTAGAAAATACAGTAGATGTGATCTTTATCTCTCCAAGGAGAGTGAAAAACAGAGCAAGTCAATATTTCATGACCCAAATAAGTAAAGAATTTCAAGAATCCATGGATTTTTCCCTGTCTGTTCAAAGACAGATCTTCTGGGAATTTTTATTTCTTTGGTTTCCTCCCTCAGCATCCAGATTTTCTAATTGCTCTATTGAAGGATTTTTTTTCAGTTATATTTATTTAAATTCAGTTTCTTTCTGTTATAATGTTTTCCATGGGCTTCCATGTTTAAAAAGAAAAAGTGGGTGAGGGGTTGGGGGTGGATTTTAAATAAGTTACCACATCCTTCAGGGTTATATAATGCAATTCATCCAAATGTAAGAGAGTAGATCTTAAGTGTTCTCACCATAAAAAAGAAATGGTATATACATGACATGATGGAGGTGTTTGCCAATGTTATGGTGCTAATTATTTTGCAACATATAAATCTATCAAATCAACACTTTGTACACTTTATACTTACACAATGCTATATGCCAATTATATCTCAATTATATCTCAATAAAGCTGAAAAACTTGTTTTTGAACACTGTTCAAAATGCAGATCACCAAACAGTAACAATGAAAAAAGGTACAAAATATCCTATGAATTGTTATTATAATAATATAAAAGAAATACGTAGGAAAATTTTCTAGAAAACATTCCAAGTGATAATAATAATAATGACAGCAATAATAACAGAGATCCATTCTATTCAAATTAACACAAGCCCACATTAAAAGAGCCATGAAAATATTAGCCACCACAAAAGAATAAAATAAATAGACAAATCTTTCTTTAAATTTGTAAGTACAGTAGACTCTCTGTTAACTGGAACTCAAGCAAACAGCACTCTCAAGCAATCAGAGAAAAGTCAAAGAAATAATACTTTAAATAAAAATTAAAATAAAATCAATTTCAAGCAGTAATGTAAGTTTAAACCTGGCACACTGCACTGTGAGTAAGCCCACACTTCATGCACCACATGTTATTCTCCTACTCCCACCCATTCACTGGGTGTAAACATACTGGTCAGTTGGGATCTATTATTCTTCAAATTTTGTGTTCTCACCCAACCCCAAGTATGCTGAAACAGGTCCAAGTAAGCATAAATACATATGCTTACCCTCAAGCAGAAGATAGAAATATGCAAGAGGCTTGAGAAAGGTGAGTCATGCAGTGCTCATGGAGGAATTTAATGTTGGTTCATTAACAATCTATGACATTAAGGCTCAGAAGATAAAGGAGTTTTGTTAAGTAAAAGAGCAACAAGGGTGTAGAGAAGCATCATACTCTTCATATACCTAAAACAGAAGTGCTTGACCAGGCCTTATATGTGTGGTTTTCACTGAAAAGCCCTGAAGGTGATTGTATATCTGGACCTATGTTGCAGGAAAAAGCAAGACCATTCCATGACAAAAACATTCGAAGTCAGTGTTCTTTTTCAAGTGGCTGGTTTACCTGATTCAAGGTTCATCATAGCATCTGTAAGCTGGATTTGTCAGGTGAGAAAAAATCAGCTGATTTTAAGGATGCAGCTTTACTTCATGATGTTTAGGGAGATGGTTGCAAAAAATGGCTTGACCACACAGTAGATTTATAATGCAGATGAGACTGGGTTAATGTGGAATCTGCTTGATTCTACACTGCCTGGTTGTTAATGGCAAGGTAGCTCATGGGTTCAAGCAAAATAAAGAGAGCTTAACTGTACTCATTTGTGCAAAGGCATCAGGAAATCATAAAGTAAAGTTGTATGTGGTTGGAAAATTTGCTAAACCAAGGTGCTTTAAAGGCATAACTAATCTTCTTATACATTATCATTAACTGAGTAACAGTTGGATGGACATAGAAATTTTTACCAAGTGGTTTCATTATTCATTTGTCTCCAGTGTTAAAAACTTAATATGAAAGAAAGGAATACCAGAGAATAGCAAAGTTTTATTGCTCCTGGATAACTGTTGCACACATCCTCCTGCAGAAGAGCTCACTAATGGCAATGTTTTTGTATGTTATCTTCCAGCTAACATCACAAGTCAGATCAAACCAATGGATCAGGAAGTGATACAGAAGGTAAAAATGTTTTATAGGCATGACTTCATGTGAAAAATGTCTAATTTTGATGGGACAATTCTGGACTTGCAGAAAAAATATAATCTCAAAAGATGCTATGTACACTGTCAGTTGTGGTTGGGATTCTGTGAGTAGTGAAATATTATGCAAATGTTGGAGAAAAATGTGGCCAGCTGTGATGTCTGTGGAAACCTCCTCCTCCTCCTCAAACTTTGAGGGGGTTCCAGTCAGTAGAGCATCTGCTAGTAGCAAAGTTTATGATGAAATCTGTGTTAGTTGACTCTGCTAACAACAAAATAAATTTTTCTTTAAATGAACTCAACAGTTGACTTGTTGTGAATGAAGCTATTCCACTAACCCATACACTTAACACCGAAGACATCATAGAAGCTATAGTGAATCATGGAAAAATTAATGTTGCAGAGGAGAAAGAGAGTGATGAGGATGAATGTGAAAAAGTATCCTGGCAGAGAGCTACTATAGCATTTGAAACTAATAGCCTTTGCAGAACAGCAACCCTCCTTCACTTCTCAGCATGTTATGCAGCTGAACATTATGCAAAACCTGACTTTGCGTGAGAGCTGTAGAGCCTCAAAGCAAAGTGATAGTCATTCATTTTTCGAGAAAGCTGTATGCAAGTTTACCAGTACAGTATCAGCTACTAATGTAGATCCAAAACCATCCACATCCACTTCTCCTCATCCTATTGTAGCTACATCACCAGGTCCTGATGATCCTGATGATCCTGATGCAATGTCTACCAGTAAACTCTCTAACTCTATAGTAACAGTTTAAAGTGTGTATGTGTGTGTTTTTCTAAATTACTTGAAGTTAAAAAAATTGTGTTAGTGAAGTTCATTAAGTTGAAAAGTTCATTGACTGCCATTTAACTAAAATTCCACACTGCATTCACAAAGATTTTATAATAAAACTGGGTTACATTAAGTTTGTCTTTGTCTTAATTTGTTTTTAATTACTGTATTTCAATATTAATACCAAGGCAATCCAGAGTTATGGTATGGGATAGTATGGGATGGGGTGAGATGGGATACAGTATTACCTAGGCCTATTTTTAATACTAACTCTCAAGAAACCAGAAACTACATTTATCCATCATCCACCAAGCCCCATAGGTGTTACATTTATCCAGCATCCACCAAGCCCCATAGGTGCTACTGTATTTGAAAACAAAATGAAACATTGGTTCAATACTTCCACAGGCCACAGCTCTTTTAAAACTTTGCAAAATGATATTTTGTTACAAATTACATAGAGTCTGGCTCACTAAAGCACCGCAGGTTTTAGCAAGCTTCAGTCTCTTATAACAAAGTTAAATTCATCTTTCTATAGCCTATTAATCTTCTATTATTGGCTCTCAGTAAAGATAAAGTTACAGTCCTTTATAAAGCCATAAATGCTATATCAATATATAGCATGATATTATAGTAGCATTTTTTATATTATTTAAAACCAAACTTGATTGTAGATACTTCTAACTTCTATAAGTTTGGATAAGGTACATAAGTCATATTATTGGAAAAAATATATCCACCCTGGTTCCTTCTACTTACCATGAATAAGAGAATAAACCTAAAATTTCCTATTTTTTTTACTACTTCTTCTGTATTGTTAAAGAGTAATACCCAGAGCAGATGACAGTTTCTCAGCAGAGTTCCTCAATTAGTTTTAGGTTCTGGAAAGTATAACTGAAAGAGAATAAGGGAGAGGAAAACAAAACTGTACTGAAAAACTATTATGAAAAATTAAGATGCGACTGTGTGTTAAAGAAGCAAAGAGAGGAATCAACCTGGCAGAAGGCTGGAACTTACTGAGAAATTTGGTCAATTCCTAGTGGTGATAGCGTAGAAGAAATTCTAAGATAGGAAACATCTACAATCTTAAATTTTATGATATTTTCACTTCCTACAATGTAAGCATTTTTCTATAAGTAAAGACTGCTATAATATAAATGTTTCTGTGACTAATCTGAGGGGCAATTTAAAAAGAGAGAACTGTGCTCCTTATTTGAGTTGATGGCAAGAAACTGATAAATAAGGAGATACCGAGATGTGAAATGTTTATGGAATTGTAAGCTCTGGAAAGGCAGGCACACACTGTCTTATTCATCTATGCCTAGAGGTTGAGCCCAAGACTGAGCATTTGTAAAATAATTCACAAATTATACCATCAATATATCAACATTAAACACAATAGTGCAAGAATATGTGGGAGAAAGTGCTCACCTTTTCCCAAAGATTTTAGCAAAAGATTACTGGAGAAGTTTAATTTGAGCAATTTGAGCAAAATCTTGAGTTCACCAGGGAAGAGCAGGATGAGTAAATTCTAGCCAATGGGGAAAACACGTACAGGAGCACAGACGCATGAAATGGCCTGGTGTGTCTAGAGATCTGCAGATTGTGTGGTTCAGTCTCAGAGTGAATATGAGAGAATGCTGGGAGAAAATCCAAAAAGGAAGCAGGGGCTAAAGCCTACAGATGGTGTGGTGCACCAGACATTTTACTATAGGGAGATGACACTGTTGGCATGCAAAGAATAGGATTATTATCCCTTTTGTTCAGGATGCCACACTCTTATGAATATAACTTACTAAAATAATCTGTGTTGGAATATGGAGATGGACTATTGTGTCTATTGTGTTAATTGAGGAAGGCAGCAGTTTTCACCTTCTAAGATGCACTCACTTAGAGGCCCAGAGGTGTGGAGGCATTCCAGTGCACATAACTTCAGAACCAACACAAGATACTGAACACTGAGGTTAGAAGACACTCCTGCCTGTCACTGCTGAATCAACAGAGATCAGATGATCCATGAGATGAGTTGGTATTTTGTTCTTTTCATAAATTGATAAACATACAATCATAATTGAAATCCTAACACATATAGCAGAAAAATCTAATTAGGATCATCAAAATGTGCTTTGGAAATAGCACTGGAATATAAAGAGATTAGGAAAAGGACCTCCAGGCCTTTTGATTATCACATGCCTAAAATCTGCATATTCATGCTTATCTGGAAAGCTACAATGAGCTATGTGGTCCTTATGCTCCATCTGCAACTGCCACCTTCTTTTCCCTGGCCCTTGATTCTCCCACTAAGTGTTTTTTAAAGGCAAGAAATAGCAAGGATAGGAATGCAAATGTTATCACTACTTTGCAGCCTCAAGCCAAATTGATGTCTCAAGTTTCCTTATTTTATAGATGCTGTTAATTTATCCTGATATTAGTGACACCTCATGATATTTAGATAAAATCATGTGACCACGATGAAGGGCCAGAGAGCAGGTCACAGTGGCCTAGTAAAAAGGACAGAGAGAGATGACAATTGACAGAAAGTCCAAGGACAAGGTCTTCATTTGGGTTCCATAGACCACCAATAGGACTATAAAGAAAAGTCTGGAGTCCACTATCCTAGATGTAAAAACATATTGCACATTATTTTCACTTATTTATAACTAAAATTTAGCATTACCTTAAACTATAAGTGTAAGAATAATACACAGCAAGCAGTATTAGCAGTACCCTATGATTTTGTCACCAAGAGAAATGACAGATATTTTCATTTAACCTTTCTGTTCTTGCAAATGTATCATTTACACACATAACTAATTTGAAATTATAGTAGCATTTAGGCTCACCCCTAATCATACTTAATCACAGATTTGACCCAATTACAAGACAACTCTGCCCCAAGTAGTCATTTAAACCTTAATGATGAAGCTGTATATTCTCACATTGGTAACCAAGATACGACATGCTTTCCAGTGTACTCTGCCTAAAATTGTTTATTAATCATATACTGAAAGGTGTGAGTTACGGTAATATTTTGATCTTTTTATTTCAGTATAAATAATTCTGTAATTTTAATATTTTAGTATAAATATCCTCTGTAATTTCAGTATAAATTTATTTCAGTATAAATATCCTCTGTAATTTTGTGCATTGAATGCATAAAAAAAATCATACTGAGAACTTGACTAGACTGCCAGAAACAAAGATTAAAGAAAAAAAATGTTTTTAATCCCTTGGCCTAGATCATATTGCCTTCTAGAAATGAGAAGACAATCAATCCTTTTCTTCCTTTCATAATTCAACTTGTTGTCATTGAAGGGAGGAGTCTGAGAGATGGGGGAAGTTTGGCAGCTTCCACTACTTAGAATAAGAGTATGAATTATGTCAGAAGGAGTCAAGTCTAAAAGCCAAACTTTGAGAACTGTCTGAGGTCCAGAAACTTGTTCTTCCACTTATATTCATTGCTTAAAATTATTTGCATTCTATAGTTGTTAGCAACCTGAAGTAAGAATGGCCTGTAGATTTCCCTTCAGAGGCAAATACAAAGGAAAGCACTAAAACAAGAAGCAACCCCAGCAACAGAGTAGGTTGTGGGTGTGTCCCTTCCAAGAGGGACATGAGCCCACTGAGATTCCTGAGCTTGTCATAGGAAGGGAAGATGGCATACAGCAGGAGCTATATTCTGTGACTGGAGTAAGAAATGCTGGGACTAGGAGTAATCTGTTATTCTGTCAACCTTTCTCAAGAAATTTAATGGACACAGAAAAATTGCTGAGTAGCTGCTTTGTATGATCATTAGCATACTTCCTGTGAAGATCTGTTAAAGACTCCTGCCTAAGATGACACTGTGGTCCCTTTCTAATTCTGGAATACGATTATTAATTTTAGAGATTCAAAGCCCCTGCTCTATCCCCACCACATTTCCCACCCTTGACTGAGTCCTATAAAAGGGACAGAGCATTCCCGCCCCCCCCCCATATAAAATATTGATTGCCCAGGAAACAGGACTTATTAGGTCCCATTCTTAAGAATGGGTCTCTGAAGAGAAAGAAGTAGAAATGGGTCAGCATTTCTTCAGTGCCAGCCCTTGTACTGGATATTTATTTCATTTAATCTTCAAGACACTAATTTAAAGTAAATATCACTATGCAATTTTCCAGCAAACTAAAACTCAGAGGGATTAATTAATTTACTGAAGTTCATATAAAATAGTCAAGGCTACTTGACTCTAAACCCATTCTGTATTTACCTCACTATGCTATGCAGAATCATAAACAAGACCTCACGTTATGGAACCAAATCCAAGCTTCTACAACTTTATATGTTGTAATTTTTAATCATATTTTTTATCTCTGTGCTTCAATTCCTTCATTTGTAGGATGTGACTAATACGATCTGCTTCACTTAGCAGCATGCACTGCCACACAGTAAGTAGGAGATAAAGTTATTTTTCATCATAAAACAGGAAAACTACAAAACTCAAAAAGGAAGCACCAAGAAACTAAAGATGGCAAAGCTTGACCTGTGTTACATGATTTGCGTAGCATTTTGATTCAGGAAACAGTTATAGCACAACCAGTAAACTTAAGGACCTCTGGAAAACACAAAGACAACTTAAAACAAATCCTGCTTTTAAAGATTTATTATTTAAAAAGATTATTGAGGTGTTACTGTGAGTTAATGGAGGAGATATATATAATTAAATATAAAATAGACAGTCATCCTATTATATTGTAATGTTTGGCTTCACATGCCTGTCTCCATTTATATGAGCCCCCTAAAAGCAAAAACTCTTACTTTTCATTGTTTTTCCAGTGCTCTGAACATGAAAGTTACTTAATAAATGTTTAAGAGGGGGAAAAGGAAGGCAAGTAGGAAGCAGGAAGGAAGAAGAGGGTAGAGAAGAAAGGTGGCAGAGCAGGAGTAATAAGGAGGGAGATGGTCTACAAAGAGGCACAATCGGACTGTGGGGTTTCAAAGGACGGCAATATGAACTGGGTGGAAACACTGTGGCATTTGAGGTACACAGGTGACCTGAGTGATGAGTTGGGACTCAGTCCTGTTCACCACGCCTAACAGGTAATAGGGTTCAGGAAGCGTCTGTATATTGAATGAGTTAATGGATGAATAACAAAGGGGTGGGAAAGGGTCTTGTGAAACCACAGCAGGAATTTGAACATGTCACATATCTTTCCTATTCTCAGACTGCTCATTAGACAAAATGAAGGGTGAAATCATGTCTTTGAACATCTGCTACTAACATTTTCATCCCCACATTAATTTTGCCAGTTTATCTTTTGAAGAATATAAGCTAGAGAAACTTTAATCTCTGCTAGATGGTGGCTAACCTACATCTTTATAATTCTATGCTACCCGATCTGGCTCCACATAGAAGTTCCCAACACTGGGGAATTGGATCTGTAGACTCTACAACTTTTTACAATATCTGAGATTCATTAAACATGTTAAACCAAAGAAATGTATGTAACGCCTTTTAAATGACACATTTTTATGTCTCAGGGAGTTAGGAAGGCCTATATAGTAAAAACCAAGAGGCTGACAATTACATGCACAACTTCCTTTGATATCTTTTCTAGATTTGTAGCTCAGGTGTTCTGCCTCATTAAGTAAAACTACTTTCCACTCCTTGTACTATTGAAGTGATAGGTCATAATACCTTTGAAATGAACAATATTTAAAGACCTCTCCCTGCCCTCTCTCTCCTTCTCTCTCCCTCTCTCCCCCTCTCTCCTCTCTCCTCCCCCTTCTACCCTCTCCCCTCATCCTCTCTCCCTGTCTCCCTCTCCTTCTCCCTCTTCTCCTTCCTCTCCTATATATGTTGAGCAATTGGAACACAGTCTCAAACAGAGATGATGAGCTAAGGAAAAAGAAAAAGATAAGCTAGGAAGGAAGTTATTTAAATACATTCCTGACAAAACAACAAGATCATCTACCAAATGATAAGATTCCTTGGAAGTAGGGAGGAAATTGGGAGAATGAAGAAGAAAAGAATAAAATAATATGGTAGGCAACAGCTTGCAATTTTTGAACAAGAGATATTTACATCTATTGAGATGCATTCTGTGTGTAATACTGGGACAGGTGTTGCAGATACTGACATGAGTGAGGCACAATCTCTGTCACTGAGGACCTCACAGTAGAAAGTGAAGACAGGTTTGTGAGCAGATGCTTTCATTGCAATGCAAGGTGATACTAGAGACGTATCAACCATGTATCAGGACCCTCTTGGAGCTCTCTGTATGTCAACAGCATGAAGAACAGAAATCATGTGAATTTCCTCACTGTCTCTTACTGCCAGTGTGATTTTTCAACAACTTGCATAATTTCACTTAGGCTCCCCATCCTATTTAACAGTAGTATCAGCCTCTAAGAACTTTTGAGGATGTTAAATGAGATAACCTATATGGAAATTATTTTTTATTGTATGAGCCATAGAAGTTCTAATGTGTGATCTATTACTTGAGAATATTCAATTCTGCTCTAGAGGACAAAAATAAATAAATAAATGGGATGGATAAAACCCTTTAGAAATGTTAAGTATAGACAGGAAGTAAGCAAGTAGTTTGCAAAATATAGGCAGAATTCATAAAATATGTTAAATAGCTACAGTAAGTAAGTTTGTAATCCATAAGATGCATGAAAGATGAATAGGATAAGTGGAATGTATGAGAGAATAAACAAGAATACTACTAATAAATACAAATGGATGAAAAGAAATTCATAAGGTATAATTACACCACTTCTGGGCTGACAGCTATATCATCAAAAATTAGCTACTCAGTATGAGCCCTTATGGTCTAGTGTATCCTCGGTTCAAGAATCACAAATAAAATCCATACAGCTTATTAGGCTAACTTGTGAGCTATATATTATGCCATGTGTACTTCCATCTGTAGCTCTATGAAAGACACAATGTATTTGGACCCAGATGCCTTCTGTTTATTGGGTCAATTCATTCAAATATCATTCTGGTTCTTGTATACATAACAACAGTGAGGAAGGTTGATGCAATAAAAAGGAAGAGACAAGATATACAACACAGCATATTTTGGGTAGTGTGGTCCATACATCTCCCTTGCATCTTAGCCTAAATATATGAACATGATCTCTTTCCCTCTGCATCTCTTTCCCTTTTAATTGATTTGATAAGCTATGCAATTAAAACACCTTAATTTGGTCTGTGAATCCTTCTGTCCCATGACCTCTGACATAGCTAGTCTGGCTATATAATTGGAGGTTGCCATTGGTAACATAACCTGTCAGAAGTTGTGTATATTAGTTCCTCTCCTTTTTCTATCTTACTGAAAGATAGAAACAGAAGAATGAATCACAGTACATTTTGGAATGGGTATTGCTTAATTATGTTTACTATTGACTCTACTTATACAAAATATGTCTAACATTGCAAGTCCCACTCATAACTCCAGTTACGTAAACATCAGCCCACTCAATGCAACCTCTCTGACAGCAGAGCATTAGACCAGGAGTGGACTGATCCACTACCTGACAACTACTGGCTGGGCAGGGAGCTGAGACTTATGAAACATGATTCAGAAAGATTAGCTAGATCAGTCAGATAATAATATTGAGAATTTGGACCTGAGACACTGAAGCTAGCTAATATCAGTTATGAAGGGGAACTAAAGTAGGCAGGCAATGCTATGCTCAAGTGCTGCTGTGAAAAGTGGGTGAAAAGATGAACGAAACTCTATTGGCCACATTCAGGATCATGAGAAAGAAAGAAAACACTGGTCTATGAAAAGAGGGAGCAAAGCAGATACAGGGAGAAGCAGAGATATCACTGAAGAGTGATTACAAATCCTCCCAGGAGAAATGGGGATGAAAAATTTGCCTTAGTTGCAGGTTTCCATTTCCAGTTTTAGTGGGGCCCAGCTATAGAAGTTGCCGTCTTGGGTCCAACACCAGTACAGTTTATAAGAAACTTCCATTTACCTGCAGTAGGTTTTTACTGTTCCTATATCTTGCAACCAAATAAATAAAAGCTTTCATGAGAATACTTCTGGTTTATTTTAATGTTTCCAAATAACTTTATTTAGAAGGCACTTAAACATCTTATTTTAAGAGTGTATATTGATGGTTAAACTGTATGACTCAATTAATATGGTGCCACCCATATAGTTAAGTACCACACTCAGTTAGTATGTCATAAAAGATACCCACTGTACAGACTCGAGTAAATTAGCATCCTTGCTGATGACACTGAAGCAGACAACAGAACCCTGGTCTTCTTAAACCTAAATCATATAGAAGAATTAATCCCAACAAGCTTCATAGTCTCGTACTACTGGACAAGGTAGTGATGGAGAAAAAAGTAGCATGTCCCTTAACTCACCCAATTTATAGAAATGCCAACAAAAATTGTCATCAATTAGCAAACTGAGTGTGAGAGAACAGTAATGTTGCTTGTTTAAAAAGTGTATTCCATTTTATAGTTGGGTCACATTTGGCCTAGATGTAATTATTTCCCAGCGAAAAATTAATTAGCAAAAAAAAATTAATCTGCTTATCTTCTGATTTTATGGAGAATGAACTGTCAGAGCTTGACAAGGTCACATAAAAATTTGTAAGCATGGCACAATCAGAGAACCTAAAAGTGAATTCCTCAGCCAAAGTTTTATTGCATGTGTATGTATTAACTATTGAACGGATTTCCAGCTTTAAAAACTATTTCTAACTCAAAAACTTATTTTAAATGGGAGTTTTATGTTGCTTTAATTTTATTTTTCCCTCTATTATATTCCAAACACTGTGTCAAGGATTTTTGACAAACAGATTATTGTCCCCACATACAAAAAAGTAAACTGAGATTGTGAGCAATATTACTTGCAGATATGCAGCAAGTAAATTACAGAGCTCATATTCTAATTAAACTATGTCTAGCTTTAAAACTAGTCTTTTCATTTCATCATGCTACTTCAACTCAATAAAAATGTTTTATAGTGATGCTATCTGAGCAACAAAATGTGTTTTACTTCGATCATTTTTATGGACAGGTGTTTGTTTTACTGGCTCTAGTCTTTTTAAACACAATAAACAGTTTAGGTTTTTCGTTGACTTGGAGTTTATCAGGATCACCAGTACTATATAAAGTATAAAAAGGTACTGGTTTGAGGCTCTCTGAGAAGATAGAATTTGTTATCCATAAAAGAAATAACCTTCAGTCATCACAGAGGTTGCCCATCATACATTCACTAAATGTATAAAAGACAGTCCCTTAGGCAAACTCAGCATCTCCAAAACTAAATTCTTTGTCTCTACATTTTCCTTTCCAAAAATATACAATAATAATAAACTGACCTGTCTTATACTTCCCTACATCAATGAATGGGGGTCATCATCCACCATGCTTCCTGAACTAGAATCCTAGAAGTCCTTGTGACTCCTCCTAAGTCTGATCTCTGGTGTTTAGTGTGTTACCATGCTGGATTCCTTCCAGATTTCCTCTCCAGATCCATCTGCTGCTCTTTCTTGCTTTGTGTTCCCAGAAATCAGCTTAGTGTGGAGGGCATCAGGGGGCTTACATTCAGTCCATGCAGAGCCCCAGGAAGACATCAGACAGGGAAGAGGAGGAGGCTGGGGTAGATATAAGCATGGTTTCATCTTTACCAGGACACTGTGAGCCAAAGGTCACAAAACCTGTCAGGCTTTCTGTAGAGTTTTTTTCTCACCAGGCTCTGGCAACTACTCTCTCCTATTGCTATTTATGCCTAGGGGTAGACGTAACTTCCCAATGAGTCAATCTTCCTCACATCATGCTTACATTCTGCCCTCACCTTTGTAAACAGTTACTTCACTAAAATTCATCTCAAAATAACTAGTTTGAGTGTGCTATTTCCTGTATTTTTAATAACACAGCAATCTAATCCTGTTTATTCTAGATATTTTTTGAATCTGTCCACTTCTTTTCCATCATGCTTTGGGCTTAATTTAGAACTCCATCTTTAATTTCCTGATTTTCTGTAATGCCCGCTTGACCAATCTCTAATTCATTTTCCATATTGTAATTAGTGACATCTTTTTAAAAAAATCCAGGTCACCAAATAATGGCCCTTTTTAAAATCCTTCAGTGACTGACTCACTCCTCATTGTAGTGTGGTAACTCCAAACTCTCAAGATGTCCTACAAGCTCCTTTATTTGGACCATGTTTACCTCATTATATTCAGTGAACAATACTCTCTACCCTCTTGAACTCTATGCTTTAGGCATGGTGGTTAGTACTTCAGCAGTCCTCCATAATGCATGATGCTCAATCCCCCAACTCCAATCTGGTCTTGCACATTTCACTTCCACCAACCAGCTCAACCCTCCCATTCCACTTCATTGGCTAACTTCTACTCCCACTGCAGGACAAGCTTTGGTTTTATCATCTCTGAGAAGCCTTTGCTGAATCTCTCTCCACTCTAGGTTAGTGTTCCCTTTATGTTCCCATATCTCTATCTTTGGCATCACACTACCTGCTGCAACTAGAAAACAGCCTCCATGAAGGCAATAACCAAGTCTATTATCTTTGTATCCATAGCTCCAGGAAAGTACGTGACATAGAACAGGTACTCCATAAAGGTTTGTTGGAATTAACAAAGTATACTTTTTTATATTCTCTTTATCAAGGTATCTTTGGTACAGAAGTATTTGTGATGTGCATGTTTATCTGAACTATGAGATGATATTGATTTGTATGTATATTTATATTTCAGGCAGTCACATTATGCCATGCTTTGGAACTAGCTCCATAATTCTCCCCCTGGGAGAGCAGTTTCTATAATCGCAGTTGATGATTTCTTTTTATAGACTTTATATTTTATGTACTGCCTTTTATTGTCAGAAATCAAATTAAGAAAGAGAATTCTTCTGAAATGAGGGTTCTGGCCCTGAAAACTATAAATCCAAAGGTAGGAACTTATCTTTCCCAATGAAATGCCAGGTAAATTACCACCAGAGACTGGGAACTGCTTGAGAAAACACTTTTCAATGCACCAGCAGAGAGTTGGATTTAAAATCAGAACAAATATGATGTGGAGAGGAAGACTCACAGAATCTGGGATCTTGAACTTTATGGATTTGACTTCTGAAAAACTACAAGGAAAACACAACTCCATTTATTATGGATATATGTGTTACAATTAATTTTTATTCGTCTCTGCTCTTTTCATTAATGAGCAAACTCCACAGTTGTAGGCTGCAGGAAGTAAGGTGTGCCCTTCATTGTATATAATAAATTACCTTTTACAGATTCTCTGATACACTCTCATTGCCCCTTTGCCATAGAGACAATAACTTCCCATTTTGTGGAAATGTATCTCCCCCATTTGTCAGTAATCTGCTGCTGCATAACGTACTACCACAACTTAGTGTTGGATTCATCTATTCTATCACAGGGGTGGTAATGTGGGCTGGTAAGTGGTCAGCTGGTGGGTCAGCTGGGGCTGCTTAGATTATGAGAACATCCCTGAGACAGCTGGGGTGACTGGAGCCTCTTCCCATGGAACGCCACCCTTTCCATCAGGCTACCTGCACTTGTCCACGTGGAGGGCACAGAATTCCAAGAGCAGAAAGAGAGGGCAAGCCCCAAAGCACAAGCACTGTCCAAGCTACAGTTTAGGTCGTGTTTGCTACTTACTCGTTAACCAAAGCAAGGCACACAACCAAACCCCGAGTCAATGTGAGAGGAGAGTAGTGAATGTTATGGATACAGGAAGGCACGAACGAATGGAAGGTCATTACTACAATATTCAACCATATCACTTCTGATCTTCCCTTCTGTGAGGTGAAGGCTCACTTATGCAACACAGGTCTCTTCCTGCTACTTTACTGGCTCATCCCCTGGAAAGTGGGAGTACTTTTTTGGGGGGTGGGGTGTATTTGTGTGAGAATAGAGCAAGCAAGCTCAGTAAGCTCTTCTCTTTTCTTTTCTCATTTGGAGTGGGGCTGCCTACACATTCTCCCTGCATCCTAAGAGTTGCCTGTGTGCTCAATTTAGGGCTCAGTAATAGAAAGTCCATTTGTCTGTAGATAAAAGCACATTTTCTAATACTTAGATTTTGCCAATAGAGAAATTTGGGGACCTGTCTATTTAATTGTATTTCTTAATTAGTTCACAAATTAGTCAAGGAAGACCCTACCCCTTCCATCCTAATCCTCTTCAATCGCACGCACACACACACACACACACACACACACACACACTATTTGAATAAGAAACTTTAGTTATTGTGCCAAAATGACAGTTCTCTTAACTGAAAAAAAGAAAATTGGTAAGAAGAGAATTCCTGGGAATGACTACAGAGTAATAATCACAGAAACTCCATCATTGAACAATGGCGAACCTGACGAAGTAAAGTCTTTGAGAAAATATTTTAGTTTCAAGCATAGGAAGAATAAAACAAAACTTGAAAACAACTAATATGTTACAAAACCCAAAGAAAGATAATGAGCCAGTGCACTGAGGCACGTAAAAGATCAAACCCAAGGACTTCCAGTGAGGGTGACTAAGGCTGTGTTTATCAAAATAATTGGAGTTGGAAAGAAAGACAAAATTAACAAGAGTGGGCTGGAAGCACCTTCCTATATATAAATGAAGAAAGTGGTAAACTAAAGGAAGAGTGGAACATTTTTCACTTTCTACTTCTAAAATCCTAAGTAAGTTTATACACTACAACATTAATCTAAATTAACAATCCTAGCAATTACATATGATTAGTCTCACTCATTCAGTGAAAAAAAAAAAAAAAAAGAGAGAGAAAAGGAAATTAAGGGACTTCCAAGTGTGTTGTAAAGAATTTAATCTTATCTAAAAAGAGGTCTTGGCTTTGTCCTGGCCTACTTGGACATAAAGTGTCTGTGTTTGCTTGAGGGCCTTGGGCTAGCCAAATAGTAACAATGTGAGTTAAAGTGGGGACTTTGACCCACAGCAACCATGTGATTTAGGGTAGAAGCTTTGGAGTTCACATGGATGGGCTGGAGACTAGAGACTGAGACCATACACGTAGATAATGAATCAGTCAATCACAGCCAAGTAATGAAGCCCCAGTATGAAGACCAAGGCTTAGATGAGCTTCCCTGTTGGCAATATTCCATGCATATTGTCACACATCATCAGTCAGGGGAGTAACACAAATGCAAGATAGTAATAAGGGAAGTTTCACATTTGGAACATTTCCTGATCTCTGCTCTAGGCGTTTTTTCCTTTGACTCCCTCTAATAAACTATCACTGTGAAAATAACAGTTTTCAATGAGTTCTGTGAGTCTTTCTAGCACATCACTGAACCCGAGGGTAATTTTTGAGAACAGTCCTTCCAAACTTGCAGTTAGTGACATAAGTGAGGGCCATCTTCTGGAGGACTGTGTGTCTCTAATTTTGCAGTTGACCCTAACCTCTCACACAAAGGTAACCCTGAGCTATCATGTGTAGCTTCTACAATTTATGCACCACAAACTCTAGGATTTGCCATTTACACAGAGTACAACTAACACCACCAAGTGTAATGGATAAAAACACTACTCAACACATCTTTTAAATGACAGATATCTTCACTCTTCTCACTAGAGTTGAAGATTATGAAAGTAATGAAAAATCTAATATTAATCATTCAGACCATATAAGACCCTTATTGGTAATATGCTTTAAGTCAAATAAAATCAAAATCTAGACAACCAAAATTTGGCACAACAAGATCAAGCATCTTGGGACAACTCTGCAATACTTGATAGTTCCTAGAGTTGTGTGCCTATCTATATGTGATAGTTCTGTTAACCCAGGTGAAGTCAATTCAAACCAAGGTCTGGGATAGAATCAAAATTGTTTCTAGAAACCAAGGTGAATATAAGTCTACATGAGGGAACTAAATAAAAGAAACAAGTGTAGAGATAGTTAATATTCAGAAACTTGGAGCTTTGTAGGGCTTAACACTAAATAATGAAACATCCTAGGGAAAGCCCATTGTTCCAAGATGGAATGATGATCAACTTTGGAGTCTGTGACCAGAAATTTCTTGGGGCACCTTGGATTACTGCCTGAGCAAATGTCTAGGGTATATCTACTTAATGCACAGAAAAGTTAGTGGAAGCCAATAAGTTAAACATGCAACAAATAAAAAATAAATATTAATATGTTCAGTGATTGGTACTTAAGGAATGTTTAGTGTTACTCAAAATAGAAATATAGTGCTACATAAAAAGGGTATCCATTCTAAGTTTGGACTTGAAAAAGTAGTAAATTTCTGTTCCAAGAGAAGTTTAAACAAAATTTCTAGAAGTCAGAACCTGTGTCTCTTATTCTTTGTTGTTTGTCCAACCTCTAGCACAGGAATAGGACATAGCACTTAATAAAGGACTATTAGATTTGTTACATTAATGAAAAAAAGGTGGGAAGGGATAATCTAATGAGGGTTCTGCCTAAAAAACTCTTCTCTCTATGCCTTCTACTTTATATTGGCCTGCTCCCTCTCAGTCAGGAGATGAGATGGGATGAAAAATAATAAAAATAATAGTAATCTGTATTATTCCTTCAACTCTAAAAACATAATGATTCTGATTCTCTGTCCTCTGCTATTTATATTACCAGGTGAAAAGAAAAGCAAATCTATAAATTAGACTTCTTAAAATAATTTAGATCCTCATTATTTTTATTATAAATGATGATGAAAAGAAATATGGGCCATTGGTTCAAAAGCACCTTAACCTGATCAACATTAACATTTTCACTACATTAACTGACTTCAAGTTTTTAATTTCAAAATGTGTCAAAAAGACACAAAAAGTAAAAAGTTGACATTTTGTCTATTTTATGCATTTAATAATATTTTGAGTTACTTTGTATTTAAATAAGAATGTTTTTATTTTAAATTTTGTTATATGGTAATAAATTTACCATTATATTGAATTTCAACAAAAAATACTCAAAACATACTAAGTGCCATCAATTAGATTTAAGTACAGATAAAATACAATCTAATGGCATTGATGACATAAAAAATTTATTACAAAATGTTACACAATATAGCACACAAAACATCTTTGTGGTTGATAGTTCAAGCCACAGGAAAACATATTTTAAAATCTTGTAAATGGACAAAAGTCCTTGAAACAGTTTCACACTTAATACCAAAGCATTTTTGAGTCTGTGGGGTAAACTTGTAATCCGCAGTCAGCAGACGGCAATTCATTCAGACGTATCCGAACATCGCAGCAAAAGGGTAAAAATATAGTATTAGTTGTTCTGATCACATAATAGTTTTATTGGTTATAAGCACTAAGTCAAATTCAGGCCAGAGCAAGCAAAGCAGAACTTTGCACCCATGATCAAGTCTCTTGAGACAGCTGTGCAAAACTTGACATTTAATTTAAAAAGCATGGAGGCATGATGGAAACGCATCTATGTGTGGAGAGGAGAGAGCAGTGGTGCATTTTATTTGACATGGTGGATTTGCTTTCCTTTATTTTCATATTTTAATAAGTTCAACTCATGAAAGCATAATGAAAATGGAAAGATCAGCTATCATCAGGATGCATGGACATTTGGGGATCTTGATTTAAAAAGCAGTTGCCTCCTTCTTTCAACGAAATGTAAATTAAACAGATGAAATGCCTAAAACATCACTGATTCCCAAGGGAACATAATCATGCTTAAATGCCAACACTAAATTAATCAGAGGACAGAATGTGAAGATGAGAAATTTCATTTTAAGCAGCTTCATGTTTCATTAAAATAAGTGGACATGGCAGGTCAGGTTAAGACTTTGCAAAGAGTGATTTAAAAAGCAAAAGGCAAAGGTTTCCATCTCAAAACTATGCAGCAGAAAGCCTATTCAAATAAAACTGAATGTTAATTCATGTGCACTGTATGCTTTATTGTTGATCATTCTCCCAAGATACCTCTTTTTTCTCAGTGCAAAATTCTGGGAAAATGTATTAATATAAGTGTAATTGTTATTTTCTTTGAAATAGCTTAGTTATGGTTTTATATATTTTACTTACATTGCTAATAAACAATTACAGTTTTCTACACTGAACTGGTCTACAAAAATAAATTGATCTGCCAATCAAAATATGGTATGTACTTAAAATAAACAAAGAAAGGGATTTGTGCGAAATGATAAACAACAAAAATTGTTTCATAATTCATTTATTTGTTCAGTAAATATTTACTGAGTGCTTGTTCTGTCCCAAACACTGTTTTAAACGCCTGGTATGTACAGCAAACACACACTCAAATCTTTAAATTTAAAAAAGTAAATTTTGTGGTATAGCAGAATAACTAGAATGGGGGAAAATGTAGGTTGGGGTAAAGAGGAAAAGAAATGCATGCTTGAGGGAAGGAGGCAAGTCGTAGTATCAAAGAGGGCTATGAGGGTAGACCTTACTGTAAAGGGCATTTAAAGGAGGTGAGAGACTTACCCAGGGAGATGCCTGTGAGATTATTCCCAATGAAGGAAATACAATATTTTGCCATGTATAATGCACTTTCATGTATAATGCATACCTATATTTTTGGCCCAAACTTTCAGGGGGAAAAAATCTTTCATTTTAATTTTTTAATTTAAATTTTTATTTGTTTATATTTAGGTACTTATTTTTTGTATTATAAAGGAATTTTATGTTCACACTATGATAATAAAGTCAGCATCACCTATCTTACCAAGTCAGAGTCACTTTGTGGACAATGCGTCACTCTTCATTTCATTTCGTTGAATTGTTGGCCAAAATTACTTTTGTTGCAAGTTCCTCATAACTTCAACAAAACCAATTATCTAATTCCAGGATGCTATTTTACACACGGATATCATTATTGATTTCTAGAGTTATACTTTTAATTCATAAGCATAAATAAAAAAATTAAAGACATTTATATAGATACGGAATTAGTACTACCCATGTATAATCCACATCTTTATTTTTCCCTCACGAATTTGGGCAAAAAAGTAAGCATTATACACAGCAAAATATGGTAGTCAGTTCAAATGCCCTCAGACTGAGGCAGGCTTTTGAACTGAATTAAATGTGGGATGTAAAAAATAGGCAAGTCAAAGATGACTAAGATTTTTGGCATGAACTACCATAATAAAAGGAAGAAGTTGTCATCAACAGAGATGAAGAATACAATGAATATGAAAAGCTTAGGGTTGGGGAAGATAAATTTAATTTGGAACATGTTGAGTTTGAGATATCTAGCAGAAATCCAAATGGAGATATGGAGAATGTGATTAGATATGCTAGTTTAGAATTCAAGAGAGTGACCTGCCCCGGAGATATAAATTTGGTAATTCTTAATGTATAGTTGATAAAGCCATAGTAACAAACACCTCCAAGATTAGGACTTATTCAGACTTGCCAAGAAATATAAAATTTCCTCATCTTCAGTCCTTGTCTATTTCACTGTCTCTTTTTTTAATATACAGTATTTTTTTTTATGGTTAACATTCTATATTATTTTATTTGTATATTAGTTTTAGATGTACAGCACAGTGATTAGGCATTTATATAATTTATGAAGTTATCCCTCTGATAAGTTTACTATCCATCTGACACTATACATAGTTTTTACAATATTATTGACTATATACACCATTTTGTATTTCACATCCCCACCTATTAAAAGACAACTAACTCATCTAGTTCAAATGAAAGTTCTTCTATAAATTTTACATTATACTGACATTAACATCTATTCTTGTTATATTTTCATAGCTCTTTGCTGGGCCTTCTATTTCCATTCGTGTCACTGTCTATCTTACAGTACAGCCATTACACTCAACATCTCCCATTCTTGATTGTGAGAAGCTTTGAAACATTTATTTTAGTCATTCTTGTATTTCTATCCCAATGTCTAGTCTAGTGCCTAATGCAGTACATGTTAATTGAATATATTAGGTCAAATTAAAATTTTAAGTCTTCAGGTTAAAGAAGATAAAAGTCATATTTTTATCAAGTTTGTGTGCAACCTGAACCAGAACTGAAAAATTATAGACGTGAGTGCATTCTTCAAGTGGGGGACATACAAAATTATTTAGCACTTACTCTGTATAAAGCACTTTAAATACATGAGCTCATCTTATTTATTCAATAAACATACATAGTTGGTAGAATTAGCCTTATTTTATATAAGTAAACAGACCAAGAAGTAAATAGATGAAAAGGAATTTGAGCCCAGATGTGTCTGACTCAAGAGCTCGTATTTTCTCCACGGTATCAGAGCTCTGAGAATTACAAGAGTCCACAAGCATCAGATGACATTTTTAGACTTTTGCCAATATGAAACTAAAACAGTGTCCTCAACTATTTTCAAATTGAGATTATCAATCATCCGTCCCACCATCCCACCCTTACTATCCATAGTTTAGGAGGATGAAAGAAAATTAAAATCAAAAAAGGATGAAAAAAAAAAAAAACTCAGAGGCTGACCAGCCCTTAGATTTCTCGCACAGTTGATTATGTCCTCTGTTTGGGCCTCTGTGACCCAGGCCACCATCAGGCGTCATCACGTAGGGCCCAAAGTTCTAGTTCAAGAAATATTATATTGGATTGTTAATGACCAGTAGAGGAAGACAATCTGGTCTAACACCAGCCTGTGGCAACCCAGACAGCTAGAGATTATGTGCACAGTAAATCAAGAAGTGGATCTACAGTCAGATAACCTGGGTTCAAACACCAGCCTTCCCTCTCACACAGCAGTGGGCCCCACAGAAATCATTTAAATTCTCTGAGCTTCAGTTTCCACATCAGGAAAAATACGGCAGTAACATCTAATATCTGCTCTTCCTACATCACAGGACTGTTGTGAGAATGGAAGAGATAATAAAGGACAAACTGCTTCAGAATCTAAGGGTATTATTCTAGCTTAATTTATCTACCGAGGTTCATGGTGACTATTTCTGAGCTCTGGTTTGCATAAGTTCTGTGTACAGTATAAGAGAGACATGAAGAAGGATCTGAGTTTGTTATCAAGGCATTTAGTTACCTGCAATGAGACCCAAGCATGACACCAAAGTGAATTAAGGGACTTAATACAGGAACTTAATAGGAATGTTCCTTTAAACGCAATGATTTGATGGACTCCAAATGGATAAAACCAAATTCTTAAAAAAAGAAAAAAAAAAAAAAAACACATAGCCACAAAGGACACCTGTGATAGTTTACAAAAATTGCCTATTATTTGCAGCTTTTCCCATCAATGGTGGAATATATTTCTCTACTCTTAAAGCTGTCTGGACTGGTGATTTGCTTTGAGGAACAGCACACAACAAACACGACCTTGTGCGACCGCTGAGCCTGAGCTGCAAAAAAATTTGCACACTTCTATCTGCTCCCGTGGATCCTCGGCACAGCCACCAAATCTGATGAATGATGAGAGACCACATGGAACTAGGATAAGCTCTCCCATTAAACCATCTTAGACTGGCCAGCCTCCAGCCAACTCTGCTGACCAATAAACATCTGCCAAGAAGTTCTCCCCATTCTCAAGCCAATGAACTTACTGCTTGTTTTCCGGCTGGACGTCCCCCTCCTTGCATTCCTTGTTCGTGAATACAGTCTGCCCAAACCCTCAATGGACTCACCTGTAGCTTACTACAATGTGCATTTCCCTAATTGCAACTCTTCTGCTATTACTTCCAAATAAACTCAATTTCTTCTCATTTGAGGTTGCCTCAGTTTACCTCTTTATTTAGGTTCACACAATGCTCCTGTTATCTGACCCCTACTCTTCTCCCTCCACACACAACTATGGTGACCTGCTGATTGGTTACCTAGGCCTGCCAGGCTATTTCATGCCTTTGGGCATTTGTCCGTGCCATTTCCTCCACATTTCCCAAAGAATGGTTTACAAAATACTGGTCCCCTAAGATGCTTTATTAGACAAGTGACCCTTAGTCAAATAACTTCTAGAAAAACAGCAAACCTTTTTTCTCCTGGAGATTCTTTAGGCTCTAAGATATCTTACAATCAGGAAATATATTTAGCTTTGTTTAATCTTTGTGATATAATGATTTATAAGAAATGTATGAGGGCTGTCTGGAAAGTACCCAGCCATGTAATATAAAAAATAAAGGCATTTATGGCTGGATTTTTTCATGGCAGCCCTTCATATATTTGGCCTTCCCTCCATTCCTGGAACAGAACTTGTAAAACCCTTGGAATTTCTTGTGATAAGAGCAATAAGTGTCCTTTGTTATGTTAAGGAGATGACTTTTGGAAAGCTCTTAGGTAACCTAAGGATGGGGACTAGTTTCCAGAGAAACCAAATGATTACAGGGTTGGAATTTTAGTCCCACCCTCCACCTTTGGGGAGTGGAGAGGGGCTGAAGGTTGAATCAATCACCAATGGCTAATGATTTTATCAGTTGTATCTATGTAATGAAACCTCCATAAAATCCCACTGGAAGGGATTCAGAGAGCTTGCAGGCTGGTAAACATGTGGAGGTGCTGGGAGAGGGGTGCCCCTGGAAAGGATGTGGAAGCTCCATACCCATTCCTATTCCTGCCCCTATGCATCTCTTCCATCTGGCTTTTCCTGAGTTATATCCTTTCATAATAAACTGGAAATCTAGCAAGTAAAATATTTCTCTGAGTTCGTAAGCCACTCTAGCAAATCAAACCCTGGGAGTCCTTGGGAATCTCTGGTTTAGAGCCAGTTGGTCAGAAGCACAGGTAACAACCTGGGCTTGCAACTGATGCCTGACATCAGAAGGGGCCGAGGAGAAACTGGGAGCTGTCTTATAAGACTGAACACTTAACCTGTGAAATCTGATGCTCTCTCAAATAGTATCAGAATTGACTGGAATTGTAGGACACCCAGTTGGTGCTTGTTGGTGTGGGGAACCCCTCCCAATTGGAATTGGTACCAGAACCTACTTAATTTTTCATACAGTTATTGGATAATGGAATGCTTTTTTCAAATAGAATTTCCTGGGACTTAAATACCCCAGAAGAAGCAATTGGTGAAATACATCTTGATGACTGACCATCACTACTCATTCCTATACATGAGTAGTGATATTCAGTCAGTCCTTCAGCCTGTTGGTTTTTGAGCCTGATAAATATTTAATACTTTTATTTCCAGGAAATAATTAGAACTTTGGTTCTAATCTTATTAATTCTACTTGTCATTGAATTAGATGGATTTTGCAAAATCCAAGAAAAAACATCTGAGTCTTGCTAATCATAACAGTATGTTTTTAACATTGATGCATTGATAATTCATTAGATAGAGAAGTAGTGAAATGTGGAGAAATATCCCTTGTTAAATATGCACTCAAATCCTCTACTTCAAATAGAGAATTTACCTACTGTGTCATTTGTTTGAAATAATAACCCCATTAACTGCAATAAAACATTCAAACCCAAATCAAATTAGCTATTACCTGCTACTGTTCTTTCCATCAACCATTATACCTTTCCTTTGAAGAGTGGACAGGACTATAAGAAGTGAGATCTGCTAACATTAACAAAATTCAGAGAAGCCAAACACTGAATGTTATAAATGAATGTGATCCCCCCCAAAAAGATTGAAATATTAAGCCTCTCCAATTTACTCTAGTTCACATAGTATGTACATCTGTTTTTGGGAGGTGGGAGCATGCTGGGGCAGGGTTACTCAAAAAAACTGAATGGAGAACAAATGTTAAGACATTCCTCAGTGTGGAAAAATGGGAACATAGAATCATGGAAACTGGGTTAAAACCTATGTTATTAGTAGTGTGAACCTAAATTTCTTAATCTCTTTAAACTCAGTTTCCTCATAAAAATGGAAGTAATAATATTTATTGCTACCACTTTAATTCAAGCTTTAAATAAGAAAACAAACATGAAATACCTGTAATATACTGTAACATAGTAATACCTGTAACATACTCTAGCATAGTAGATGTTGTAGGAGTTCAGAACAAGTCAACCCAAGATGTGCCTCTATAGTACACAGATGGTTTTGAGCTAAAGACAATTTTAGCCACAAGCTCAAGAGAAACTTCTGCCCCGCCTTTAAATATCTAGAACTTGAATTAAGGGCCTTGCCCATAATGGATTATCAGAGATAACCTCTTTTGACCTATCTATAGGGCAGGACAAATTTCTATTTACTAAGCACCTGTTCTTACCATCCTGCAATGAACCTTTGAAGTCCCAAGGCACCTTACCTCAGCCGTAGCTCAGGATGTCTTACATACCTGTATTCCCTTTCTGTCTCTGAACCTGTATGTGGGATCTCTGACTCTCTCATGTGTGCAGGGTTCCCATTCATATGCATGTATTAAATTCCGTCATTTTCTCTTGCTAATCTGTCTCATGTCTATTTGATTATCAGACCAGTGAGAAGAACCGTGAGGGTAGAGGAAAGTTTGTTCCTCCCCCAACAATGTTAAGAAGTATTAGTTTTTATCCTTCTTTCCTCTCCAATCTATCTATAGTGCCCATTGGTATTTACCCAGACCTTCATTCTATTATCATAGATATCCTTATCTTTGTCCATTAAAAAACACTTAATTTTGCTCTCATAAACCAGGGGCTGGCAAACTATATTTCACAGGCCAGATCTGCCTGACTACCCTGTTTCTGTAAATAAAGTTACATGTAGACATAGCCACATCCATTAGTTTATATATTGCTTGTAGCTATTTTCACACCATAGTGACAGATTTGAGCAGTTGTGACAAAGACCATATGTATTAGTTGTCTATTGCTGCAGTAACGAGTTACCACAAACTTAGTGCCATAAAACAACACATTTATTTTCTCACAATTCTGTAGTTTAGAAATCCAACTCAGCTCTCACTGGACTAAACTTAAAGTGTGGGGAGGGCTGCCTCTCTCTCTGGAGCTTCCAGGGGAGATTCAGTTTCCTGGGTTTCTCTAGTTTCTAGAGGCTGCCTGCTCTCATTGGTTCAGGGTTCCCTTTCTCCATCTCCAAAACCAGTAACAGCAGATCGAAGCCTTCTTACATCTCACATAGTATCACCCTGATTTTTTCTCTTCTGCCTCTCTTCCCCTGTCTGAACTTCAGTTAGTTGCTGACTTTATCACCCCATCCATAGCTGCTTACAACTAAAGGAACATGTGTATCACTTGCTTGGGCTGACCAATAAACTAGGGACTGATGTTTTTTGGGAAGAAGTCTTCTAGTTATTCCCAAAGGTACCAGGCCAAGACCTAGAGAACTACCTTTAGATCCAACCAAGAGGAGCCCTTGCTCTGGACCACCGGTGTTGAAGAGCCCCATGTATCACAAATACCAAATCACAAACTGTTTGTCCTTTTAATCCTATAAGAAATATTTTTCACTAAATTTTAACAGGAATTTGAAAAGAGGATCCGACAAACCAAATCCCTTCTCTCTTCCTCCCATCGAAGCAGAAGGTAGGGAAGTTGGGAATGTATGCAAGGAGAAAGTGAAGGAGAGAGAGAGGAAGAGGGAGAAGGAGGGGGAGAGACAATATGAAACACCACTTCTTGCCCAGAAAACCAAGTAAAGAGTAGCTGATTTTGTTTAAATTTGACCATCCAAAGTTTGCCCAAGGTAGGCGTGTGAGCAGGTCAGACACCCCTGGTCATTGCTCTTCTCCACCCATCGGGCTCTGATGGTATGATGTAATTTGAGGAAGTACTTAGAATGGCCTATTACCCCTCAGCTGTTGAGGTGGGTGGTTTTGACATGCTGAGGCAAAACCACCCACCTCGGCCCCTGAGGTGTTTGAATATACCTGTCCCCATCCTGGGTTCAAGCTGATTCAGTCACCACCCAGGAGTTCTGAGTTCTGATCCAGACTGTACTGTGCCTTCTCCAGCAGACTTGAGGCATACAGGTGACAGGATTGGTCTGGGGGAGAATGTAGTATTTTTAGTCTACAAGTCTCATGAACAATACCCAGGAACTGGCTATAGGACTCTGAGTGAAATCCGAAGCCACGCTTTTGGCAGTGTTTGATTGACAGCTTTTAAATATTTAGATATATGGTACTTAGGCCTGCATTTTCATCCTTGCTCAGGACTTTGCGCACCAGAGAATCACTTCTGAGTTCCCTTGCACTGATAGGAATAGATTCTGGACCACCAATGACTATCTCTGAAACAGGGAAGAAGCAGCAACTGTGAGATTGTGACAGTTTTCCACAATCATAAGCCGTCTTTGCTGACACAGCATCCTATGATTTAACAGAAATTTGTATCTTCTAGATTAAATAACAGATTAGAGTTAACTTTGCTTTTAGCAAACCTGTAAGAGGAAGTGTGAATTCACATCATCTGGAGAGTCAAAAACTAAGAGTAAAATCTAATCTGATACAGCCAGATCACAAACATATTTAAAAAATATGAACAGCTGAATTTCTATAATCAAAAATGTGCTACTTTCTTTCTGAATCCACAAGTGAATTTTTTTAAGTACTAACAGATACCCATATACAAGCATAAAAACAAATGTCTAGCCATATATTGAAGGTGAGCAGTGGGAAAAAAAAAAAAAAAAGAACAAAAATCAATGTTCAAAATAAAAAGCTGCCTTGCAGTTTCAGGTATGTCTTCAGTTATCAATTAATTGATCAAGGCAGCAAGATTAAAAAAGCTTAGATGAAGAAAATTAGCCCTTGAGAAGTTCACCTTTCCCAAACGATCCTGCTGAGAGAAGGTGAACACCACTTCCAGCTGCAGCTGTTTCAGTGGGTTCGGGAAGGGAGTCAGAGTGAAACCACACGTGAGGATGTCACAGAAAATTGACATTCAGAGGATTCCAGACAGAGATAAAAATGATTCATTCCGTGGTCCTAATAGGGGGCATCCCAACAGAGATAAAGCATTTTTAGGAGGGAATGGAATTGGAAACTTTTTTTTTTCATAACAGTTTCACACTATTGAGATGCATTAACACCCTTATTAAAGAGTTCATAAAAAATTATTTTGAATTGCGCAATCTATTTCACTTTGGTTTTGTTCAATTCAGTAAACACCTTTTTGATATTCAAGCAAGGAGATAATACAGATTAATTGACTTAATGTTGCAAACATTAATAACATAAGCCCTGCCTGCAAGAAATTCATGGTCTAATAGAAAATAAAGCAGAAAAGCCCACTGGCAATATCTCAAAGGTCATCTAACCTAGTCTGGGTTCTTGTCATATAAACAGAAACCAATCCAGGGTTGAGCTCAATATTGTTTATGTAGGAGAGTAGGATAAAGTGATCAGCCCTCCTCCCTACCTCCCATGCACCAGTTTTTATCAGAAAGAGACTTAGAAAAATGTAATCAAATCAGCAAATTGAAGCTGACATCATGCCCTCTCTTCCTTAAGGTAGTAAATAAATGCCCATTAGAAATGAGTGAGGAGGAGCAGGAAAAGCTAAGAGATTCTCAGCCCAGTAACTAGAGAGTCTATAAGATCAAGGACAAAGCCTTGCTTACAGGAGAAATAGCCTTTATTCAATGTGAAATTATAATGCATAGTATCTGGGCAAGAATAAGGCTGATATTTACAAGGCCTTACTTCACAAATGGCATCATCAAGAGAATTGGATCAATGCTCTCAATGATGGAAAGACTAAGCAGTACCCACACTACCCCTATTCAGGAGAGCAGATCTCACCTCTCTTCTGGATCCCTTTGTGGATGACAAGCATTATATGCATCCAGCTGTAGTCTGTGGTATTGCTCAAATTTGCAAGATAACAAGAAAATACAAACTTGCCATATATCAGGGGTTATACCTTATCCTATGTATGGGATAAGTAGAATTTTCTGCGTGAGAAACTTGAGAAGGGGCTGCATAACAAAAGGGTACCCTAAGAGGAGAGCAGTTCAGGCATATTTAGTGGGAACAGGCTCACCCAGTAGAAAGGATTACTGTATTATGTGCAATTTCAGTCTTTACTCTCCTTTCATTGTGATACATTTATGAGACCTGTTTGATTCTTTACTTAAAAAACCTTGCATGAGTGTCTTGAAATCCTGGATGCTTGAGATGGTAAAGCCAGATAGGTCAAGTTTGTCTGTGAAGGAGATGAGGCTCAAACCTCCCCTTTCATTGTCTTGAAAGATTGGAAATCAGGATCTTGAGGGATGTTAACCCCTTCAGTTGAATGAGGGACTGAAATAATTTGGGTCATCACAGCAGCAAAGAGACCTGGGTACAACGCAAAAGATTCAAAATGCCCCAAAGACCAGAAGTTGTCTGAAGAATTCCCTTCCACAAGAGAATACTATACATCAATACATTTAGATTGATGCAAAAATATAATTTTAGCAAATACCAATGAAAATCTTTTTTCAGACTTTCTATCCAAAGTTACCAGATCTTAAGGTACTAACAAAATAGCCCTAGTCATGAAGACCCTGGGTTTGATCTCAGTAGGTCAGGTCAGAATCAGAGACAAGCTGGCCAGCTATCTGGATATACCTGTTGAGCACCTTCAAGACTCGGTTCACCCATCACCATTTTAATGAGGATTTCCCATCCTATCCATAGACCAGTCTCTCTGTTCCCATAGCAACTTGTAACATTCTCAATTATAAAATACTTCACTTCACTCTGTGACTATTATCTGATCTGCCCTGGACTCAAGGCTTTCACCTCCTTCATAAAATGATTTGATCTTGCTTTTCCCGGATCCCTAGCATCATAATTAACAAAATTTCTGAGGACCTTGAATGGTCTTCACTAGGGAACCACAGGTAGCAGAAGTCACTAGTTTTTTCAGTCCTTTCTGACTACAGCAACATTCCATAGGATGTTACTGCCCAAGATCTATGGCTACTCCTGAACAAGTGCCTTCACAACTAACCCACAACAAATGTGAGTTCCTGCTGTCCACCCCTTGAAGGGGTGTACCTATGTTGGCTGATACATTTTTGAATCTAGAAGGGGCAATGCCATCTCATCTCAGTTAGCTTAGAATTGTGAGCTCCCTGAGGATAAGTATTTGCTTTTTATCCCTTCATCCCCAGATCCTATTAATAACAAATATGGGGCATTTAATAAATATTTGTTGCCTGTATACTACCCTTGCTATTCTAGCTTACTTTTAGTTTTATATAGTCTATATATTCTTTTGGAACTTACTACTTCAGAGAGGTAAATTAACTTGTCAGGGGTGATCCAACCAGTAAATTGCAGTGCAGGAATATAGTCTTATGTCTATGTGAGCATGCTTTCTGTGCTGCCCCACGCCGCTGCTCACACAGCACTTACGTTACCTTTCACAGGTGACCACAAAGGAATAATTAAAAAGTTGAAATTCCAGGCAACAGACAAAGTAGTGAGGTAGAAATTTTGGGTTATAAGGACTTTCCCTGTTACTTTCCCCATAGTAATAGCAAACTTGACTGCCTTGCATAGTGAGCTTACTCTATTCCAGAGACCATGCTAAGTATTCGATATTTGTCAATCCATTTAATACTCCTAGGAGAGAGGCTGGTGCTATAATTCCTATTTCATGGATATGGAAACTAAGGTTCAAAAAAGTAGACTGTCAGAGGCACAAGGCTATTAGAATTGGTAGAACTATGACTGAGTATCAGGTTGCTGGCTCTTTTACCATCCTGAAACAAATCTAAGTACAAACTTAACCTCTTCTCTGGAGTAAGTATAAAGTTTAATGTTACTATAATCTATTTTAATGATCAATAAGAAACAGTAATTAAATGCACAGATAACTTCCAATTGGGAGGAGTGACAAATACACTTTAAAGAGGTTTAAAATACTAATTTATCCTAGCTGATAAAATGTCAACAAACTCTCTAGGTACAGTAAAAAGTGAGGTACTTAGAGTATAAAAACTGTTTCAGGTCAGCAAGGTACAAAATGCGATTTTCATCTCAAAAACATAGCTCTAGGTGCTGCATGGTGAAGGACTCAGAAAGGAGTAGGAATGTGTATGGGTAGTCCAGGTGAAAGGCCACTCCTCTAATCCTGGTAAAAGTCAGTAACATCCTGAACTAGGGCTTTGAGTTTGGATTTGGTATTTCAGGTTTTTTTATTAACAGCCCATCTTACTCTATCATAGGAAATGTCTGATAGAAGACACTATATGACAAACAAATCTTATCTCTTTCTAGGATTTTCTTGGAAAAAAATGAAACAGATCATTCAAGGCTTTATAGCATCTAGGTGTTTTCAGAAACTCTGTTTAAAGAGAAACTCCCCAAACCATAAATCCATGGCAGCATCAAAGCACTTAGAAGAAAAACTTGCTGGGGAGGCTATAAAGTGACAGTGGAAAGTAAGCAAGAGTTATCTGTGACACCAATATTCTACATGGAAAGATAAATCTAAGCACCACGAAAAGGACTGCAGACATAATAACATAGGTAAGTCCTCACTTAATGTTATCAATGGGTTCTAAAACTTGAAGTGAAATGCTGCATAATGAAACCAATTTTACTATAGGTTACTTAACATAAACAAGAGTTAAGTTCCCATGGTATCTCATCAGTGTTATAATAACATTAAACAAAAAGATGTTATTCTAGGACCTGCCAATAGTATGTGTGAAAGCAAAGCTAATGCAACCACATACCTGGGAGCAATTCTGAGCCAATGAGAATGAACTTGGACAAGCGAAAACAAAGTTAATGAAGAGAAAAAAATATAATATGCTTCTAGTTCTGTGTTTCAATTAACAGCTAAGGAGCAGTAGCCATCAGTCACAGTCATCTTATATCAAACATTTTCCCCATCAAATAATGCGGAAATAGTTAAGAGGACTTCTAGTCTTATGTTTATTTTAAATTGAACTCAAGAATTTATTAAGAACCCATTATGTGCTAGGAAACAAAAATGTGAACATACGTAAAAACTGGTTTTGACACTTCAAGCATTCACAATGTAAAGCAAAAGCATGGATATAAACTTAATTATGATAAAAGCGCCTCGAATTTTTCAGGCAGCTAGCATACATTAGATACTGTGCCAGAGGTGTTTATATATTATTAATTACATAATCCTTAAGCAACTATGAAAGGTAGGTATAACTATTTCCATTTTTATGACTGAGAAAATCTAGACTCAAAGAGGTTATAGCACACACTCAGATAATAATAAAATCTCGCTAACTCTGAGGCTAATATTGTTTCCATTCTAACACACAGTATTGTCAAAAGTATATGCTAGGGAGTGATATTGACTGCATACAAGAGCAAGAAATCTAACAATACCTCAAAGATACCTGGGACATCAGCTAGACTGGAAAAAATAAAAAAAAGAAAGAAAGAAAAAGAGAAGGAGGTGGAGTGCCAAGGCTGGGTCCTATTGAGAACAGATGCAGAGTGGTCAGAAACTGAAAGATGAGGCTGAGATCTGATGTGAGGCTTGCCAAGGATCAAAGCTAAAGAACACAGTCGGTCTCTAAGTCTAAAAGGCAGCCATGGCACCAAAGTTGTAAACAAAGGAAGAAGGGGAAGTATCAACTAGATACCTAGAATGAAGCAGGGAGACCAATCATTGAACATCTATGCTTAAAATAGAGGTAATACCTTCTAATGGTGTTGTTGTAAGACTTGTGGACAAAAAAAGGGGATTTTCATAAGTTCAGTAAACAAAAGTAACCTCACAGAGCAATATGATCATAAACTCCTAACTGGGTAGGTCATGGTAGACAGTCATGCTCCAGACATATAAAAGGCTTATCTTCACCTTAAGCAAGCCCTGTCCGTTGTTTTTGTGCATCTAGGTTATCTGTTCCCAAGCAGTGATATTAGTACCCCCACGGGTACATGCTGGGTCATTCAGGGGTATGCAAAAAATAATCAGTAATGGCAAAAAAAAAAAGTTAAGTAAAAAAACGCAAAACATTAGTTATGGAACAATAAATGTTAAGTTTGAATGACCATTAATGGAGACACTTTAAAATTAGATCATATTAGCGAATAATGATTGGTAAAGTCGTGGCTATGAATCCTTCCCTCAAACTGCTTTTCTACCAGTCATTATCAGCAGTATCAGAACAATCCATTGGCAACACTTCTAGAACTTCCCCAAATATATAAATACATCTGTAGTCAGACTGTTTGATCAGTTTAATTATTGACTGAGTGAAAGTAAGCATTGTCTTTAATTGTGATTCTTTTCAAGTAGTTTTTTAACTTCATGTTTAAATACTTGATCATCATTATCAATATTTAACTGTTACAAATATTGTAAAATTAAATCTGTGCTTTGTACTCTTAGCGTAATAATTTCCTTTCCTAATTTATTATCTCATTTCAAACATTTTACATGAAGATATAATGAACAAAAAGATCAGTATTTAAAAACAGCTGTTTTAAAAACAAGAGGTATAATTTAAAGAAATGGGTTTAAGAGGGGTACACAAGTGGGAAAATGGTTGGGAATGACTGCTTTAGAGTATAAATACAACTGACAAGGCTTGGCAGGCAATTCCTTCCATTGTCATTTATTGTCTTTGGTATGCATTTCCTAGGTTAACACTAAAAAGGCCTCTTTTTCAGACCCCTCAGAGATGTAACCATCCTCAAGTGCGCACATAATCTTGTTAACTATCCTGTACCTTGTTTTCTCCCACCTTTACGTAATCTTCCTTACATTTCCTCCTTAATTCCAAATGTATAAAAGAAATGGCAAAATTTTCATTCTCTGAAGCATGTGAGAGCTTGCTTCCTAGCATTGTCATCGGTTGGACTGAAATAAACGCTTATAAAATTTCTCTACATGTTGGGATATTCCTTATGTCGGCAGACTCAAACAAATTAATGGACATCTATCATAAATAGTAAAGTTCTGTATAAACATTAAAATCATTATTATCATGAGGCATGTTTAGTAAATTGAATTCTAAAGGTGACTCCCAATATTTCCATTTCCTGATTATTCAACAAAACACTAATCTAGGGACTGCTGTGAAGGGCATTTGCAAATAGAAGCTTATTAATTAGCTGACTATAAGACAGGAATATTATCTGGATTACCCAGGTGGACCCAATGTAATCACATGGGCCCTTAAAAGCAGAAGAGAAATTAGAGAGATACTGTGGAAGACGACTGGAGAGATGAAGCAGGAAGAGGAGGTCAAGAGATTCAAAGTATCAGAAGAACTTGGTCTACCACTGCTGACTCTGAAGATGGAGGAAGAGGGGCAGCCTCTAAAAGTGTAGAATCCCTCGCCAACCAGCCAGCAAAAAATAGCAACCTCAGTCCTAAAACTGCATGGAACCGACTCTACCGACAATCTGAAGGAGGATGGAAGCAGATTTACCTGCAATACCTCCACAAAGGAGTGAAGCACGTGTAGATTTTGTTCCTGGAGGACTTTAAGCAGAGAAGTAGCCAAGCCCTGTTGTGCATGGACTTTTGACCTATGGAAACTGAGATAATTATTTTGTGTTGTTTTAAACCACTCTGTTTGTAGAAATATAAAACTAATATACACATATTATTATTTATCTAGCTAGCTAACTCCTTATCTACACAATGGCCTGTGATATATTTTTACCTATATTTTTCCTAATCATTTCTAACTTAAGGGTCCCAAAATTTTTCGCCAAAACTTGAACTGTCAACTGCCAATTTGTACAGACGTAGGTCTAGACAGAAGTGTCCAATCTTTTGTTCATTTTACCTGGTGAGGCAAACTTTTTTATCAGAGCAAATTATATGTGCCATGCCTTCCATATATTGCTTAATAAATTCACCATCAGTAAATGGTTCTGATTTTTTGCTGTTAAATTTGCTACCACTTAACTAGCTTTTATATTAGAGACTGTTTGAGTTGTAACTTTTTAAAAAAGATTTTGTTGAGAAAACAGGCTTTTTTCAATAGCACTATTTTGTCCTTATGACACAGGCGTTCATTGATACGCACCAAATTTGGCAGGATATTTTTGCATATAATGCCTTTTCAAATTATAGTCTTTGAAAACTGGCACAGGTTTCCTACAAATTAAGCAGAGTGCCTTACTATGTGCCTCAACAAAAAAGTACATCTTTTCACTTTTTGTTGAACAATCTTCCTTTATCTGTAATTATTCTTTTTGGGGGGTTCTGTTTTCTTTTGAGACATTGCAAAAGCCATGCTGGAATTTTAAAAAATAATAAATAAGCAACTATATTTATTTTTATTATGAAAATACACAGGAAAATAAAAAGCAAGTTTCACTAATCAAATAAGAATACTTACATGTCTTCTAAATAATATTAGATGCCTATCATTTACAAGGGTAGATTGAAATACTATCACTAATCACTATGTTTTACTCACTAAGTCGCCACAAGCACATATAACATCTGATGGCGTCAATTCAACTGTCTGCACTTGGAAGATAACACACTGGAAGCTGCACACTGCCATGAAACTGAAGCCATGCATCCATACAAATAACGAGAGTATATGATGCATGGCAACGCTATGCCCAGTACAGAATACACACTTGAATTTTTTGTCACAATTCCTTTTATGTGACATTGCAATGGAGTCATCTCACTCTTCATTTTATTAGTTAATTTTAATGGTTTTTTTGTTTCTTCTAGCTGAACTGTTTGTGATTATAATGCAAATTACAGACAATACTCCAATATTTGTGGACATGACATACTCTGATTATTTCAATCCATTCCACCATTGTCTACAAAGTTCATGCTCGAGAACAGTGCAATCAAGTTACAAAAAAAACTGCAAAAAAAAATTGCAAAATGTTTTAAGAAAGTTTACAAATTTGTGTTGGGCCACATTCAAAGCCATCCTGGGCCATAAGCGACCTGTAGGCTGCAGGTTATACAAGGTTGGTCTAGACATAAACAAGTGAATTATGAGACTGATCCTTCACACTGGCAAAAAGATGGACATTGAATACTAGAACTACAAAGTGTTATTTTATTTAAAAAATTAATGATTTAATTATAGTTTCAAATAATTAAAAATTAAAAATCTTACGTTTATTTAAACTATTTTGATTAATACCCCCAAATATTACTCAACCTTCTTGCACATCTTTGGTGAGTATCATTCTGATTCATAAGAACCTCTGGAACTACATATAAAAAAACAAAGATAAGCATTTTCTACTAAATGCTGGTAAAACTAGAATGTAATAGGTACATTGTTAAGCAAAAATCTATTGCATTCATGTTACCTAAGAGGAAAGATATGACAGCTGTTTTTCCTTTTCTCTTTATCTAAAGTTTCTACTACTCAAAACCTTTCTGCATTCAACAGAAATAGTCATCTCTGACATGATCTGAGGCAAACCCACAAAATGTCAAGTATTCAGATATTGTGGCTTTTATTTGGAAAACGCTTGGCAAGAGATATGGAGAAGGATTTCCCTAAGGCCTAAATGGTGTTAATCACAAGAGCTGATGTTTGGGAGAATGGGTCACAAAGTGCCAGTGCTAAGTACCGAATTCTAATTGAAAAAGCAATTCATGTGCTTTTTCTAAATTAAATTTATTGGGGTGGTACTGCTTAATAGCATTATATAAATGTTATTGTACCATTCTATAAAACATCAACTGTATATTGCGTTGCATGCTCACCACCCAAAGTCTAGACTCTCTCCATCACTGTATATGTGACCCCCTTTACCCTCTTTATCCTCCCCCACCCCCATCCCTTCTGGTAACCACCCTTCTGTTGTCTGTGTCTATGAATTTGTTTGTTCAGTTGTTGCTTTTTCTTTTATATCCCACATATGATTAAAATCATATGATCCTTTTCCTTTTCCATTTGATTTATTTTGCCTATCATGATATTCTAAAGCTCCATCTATGTTGTCACAAATGATAGTATTTCCTTCTTTCTTATGGCTGAGTAGATTCCACTGTACATAAAAGTATATACCACAATTATCCAATAAAGAACACTTAGGTTGTTAACATGTCTTGGCTGTCATGTATAATGCTGCAGTGAACATAAGGGAATATATATATATATATATATATATATATATATATATATATATATATCTGTATAAATAAACACTTTCAAAATTTTGGGTAGATATCCAGAGGACAGATTGGTGCGTCACTGAGGAAACTCCATACTGTTTTCCATAGTGGTTATACCAATTTACATTCCTACCAGCATTGTATGAGAGTTCCTTTTTCTCCACATCCTCTCCAACACTTGTTACACTTCTTGTCTTATTGATAATGGCTATTCCAACAGGCATGAGGTAGTATCTCATTGTGGTTTTATTTATATTTCCCTTATACAGAGTGGTCAAGAAATTCATGTATGAAAGGAAAAGAAGGGTAAAAAAAACTAGTATTTTTTCTTTTCAATATATTTACCCTTAACCTTAATATACTTTTCAGATCTTTCAATAAGTTTATTTATACTCTCAAAAAATGTTTTATTTTCATCCTCAAAATATGCTGAAATTTCAACTTTAACCTTTTTGGCATCTGTAAATTTCTTCCCTCAAAGCTATTTTTCCGTATTTGGGAACAAATAATAATCAGATGGAGCCTGGTGGGTAATGTAGAGAGGGTGATTTAACATTTGGAAGTCACAGTCGGGAAGAGTAGCCAACACAACATTGCTCTTGTGCACAGATGTGTTGTTGTGCAAAAGCAGCACCCCTTTGGTCCATTTTCCTCTTTTCTTCTCCTTCACAGATTTGTTTAACTGTTTCAGCAGACTGGAATAGTACTCTCCAGTTATTGTGACACCCTAATCCTTGTAATTGATCAGCATCCCAAAAAAACAGTAGCCATGATTTTTCCAGCCGATTGGGACACCTTGAACTTCTTAGGGTGTGTGTCCTTTTCATGTCACTGCATGGACTCTTGCTTTGACTCAGGCTCCTAATGATGAAACCAAGTTTCACATTCAGTGACAATCCAGTTTAAAATTTCATCTTTGTTGTCTGTGCAGAGGTCCAAAAACTGTCATGAACACCTGACCCACTGTTGTTTTTGAAATGGTGAGAGCATTCTCAGTACCCGTCTTGCACTGATTTTTGACATCCTTAGATGCTGATGGAGAATATTCAAAATGATTGTAGGTGATACAGCAACCATTTCTGCAAGCTGTTTTTCATTCAATATGCCATCTTCCACTACAAGTTTTCAACTTTTTTGACAATGTCTAAGGAAGTGGCCTCAACAGGGTGTCCTGGATGAAAGTTGTCTTCAGTAGACTCTGCCTTGCTTGAAAAGGCTATGCCACTTGTAAACCATGGATTCCCCAGGACTTCAGTCCCCATAAATTGCTAACATCTTTTCCAAAACTGTTCGAGGTGTTTTCCATTATTTTGGTAGGAACTTTATGACAGCACGAAATTCAATTTTATCCATAGTTGGTATTTTCTTCACATTTGACGTGCTGCTTCGGCAGTATCTGAAGAACACAGATACAAGTAGACTGAAATTTGGCATACAAATAAAAAATAAGTCACACAATCAACCTGTGTGCACTAATACTCCCAGCCCCATTCCATGAATTTAATGGCCTTCCCTCACAGCTAGTGAAGGTGAGCATCTTTGCCTGTATCTGTTGGCCACTTATATGTCTTGGGAAGTGTCTGTTCAGGTCTTCTGCCTATTTTTCAAATAGGATTGTTTGTTTTTACTGTTGTTGAGTTTTATGAGTTCTTCATATATTTTGGATATTAGCCAGTTATCAGAGTTACTGTTTGCAAATATCTTCTCCCATTTGGTTGGTTGCCTTTTTGTTTTGTTGATAGTTTCTTTTGCTGTGCAGAAGCTTTTTAGTTTGCTGTAGTCCCATTCATTAGTTTTTGCTTTTATTTCCCTTTCTTTTTGGGTCAAGTTTATAAAATTCTGAGTTTTATAAGTTTACTTGTATATAAGTTGTGATCAAAAAAATATGGTGAATATTTAAGTTTTAAAAATGTATTACAGTAAAAGACACATTGCCATTAATACCCCCCAAATACTTCTCTTTGTTCCAAACACATTTATCCCATTGTTCCTGCCACTTTCTGAAACAGTTCTGGAAGTCCTCTTTTGTAAGTACTGACAAATGGGCAAAGAATTTCATCCTCCATCACAATGCTGCATGTCACACATCGCTCTGGCACAGCAATTTCTGTCAATAAAAACATTACATTGTGTCCTCACCCACCTTATTCACTGGATATGGCACTGTATGACTTCTGGCTCTTCCCCAAAGTCAAAATGACCATGAAAGGTAAATGTTTTTCACTGTAGAATTGTATGCCTGAAACCTATGTAATCCTTGCTAACAGATGTCACCCCAATAAGTCTAACAATAAAAATGAATAAAAAAAAAAAGAAAGGTAAATGTTTTTAATCAATTCAGGACACTGAGGCAACTGCAACAGTACAACTAAAGACATGCAAAAAGAGGATTTACAGAACTGCTTCAGAAAGTGGCAAGAACAATGAAATACATGTTTGAAGAGAGGGGGAGTATTACTATAACTTTTCTATTTAAACATTCACTGTATTTTTTATCACACCTAATAAGTTTAGTACCTATTTTTTCTTCTATGTATTTTATTGTTTCCAGTCTTATATTTTTCTTTAATCCATTTGGAGTTAATTTTTGTGTGTGATGTCAGATAGTGGTCTAGTTTCATTTTTTTTGCATGTGTCTTTCCAATTTTCCCAACATCATTTATTTCTCCATTGCAAGATTTTGGTTCCTTTTTCAAAAATTAGTTGCCCACATCCATGTGGGTTTATTTCTGGGCTCTCAATTCTGTTCCATTGGTCTATGTGTCTGTTTTCCTACCAACAACACACTGTTTTTATTATTGTCACTTTGTAATATCATTTGAAGTCTGGAGAATGATACCACCAGCTTTGATTATTTTCCTCAAGATCGCTTTGTTTATTTAGGGTACTGTATGGTTCCACACAAATTTAATATTTTTTTTGTTCTGTTTCTTTAAAAAATGCCATTGGGATTTTTATGGGGTTTGCATTAAATCGGTGCATTGCTTTAGGCATTATGGACACTTTAATTTAACTATATTATTACTTCCAATCCATAAAAACAGAGTAATTTTCTATGTTTTTGTATCTACTTCAATTACTTTTAATAATTCCTTATAGTTTTCAGTGTATAGGTTCACATCTTTTGTTAAGTTTATTTCTAGGTATTTTACTCTTTTTGTTGCAATTGCAAATGCAATTGTTTTCTTCATTTCTTTTTCTGATATTGTGTTTTAGTGTAATGAAATGCAACAGATTTTTATACATTGATTTTGTATTCTGCAACTTTGGTGTATTTATTTATGGTTTCTAATAGATTTTTTGGGTGCAGTTTTTAGAGTTTTCTTTATATATATAATCATGTCATCTCCAAAAAGTGACAACTTTACTTCTTCATCCCCAATTGGGATGACTTTTATTTCTTTCTCTTTCCTGATTACTATGGTTAAAACTTCCAGTACTGTGTTGATTAACAGTGGTGAAAGTAGGCATCCTCGTCTTCTTTCTGATCTTACAGGAAAAGCTTTCAGTTTTTCACCACTGAGTGTATTAACTGAAAGTCTGTCATATGTGGCCTTTACTATGTTAAGGTACTCTCCTTCTATATCCATTTTATTGAGTTTTTAAATTATAAATAGCTGTTGTATCTTGTCAAGTGCTTTTTCTGCAACTATTGAAATGATCAAGTGATTTTTATCCTTCATTTTATTTATGTGGTATAACACATTGATCAATTTGCAAATGTTCAATCATCCTTGTGCCCCTGGAATAAACCCCATGGGATTGTGATGAATTCTCTTTTTAATGTATTGTTGTATTTGACTTGCTAGTATTTTGTTTAGGATTTTGGCATCTACAACTCATCAGAGATATTGGTCTGTAATTTTCTTTTTGTGTGCTGTACTGTACAAGTTTTTATATCAGGGTATGTTGGCTTCCTAAAATGAGTTAGAAAGTATTGCCTCTTGTTCAACTTTTTCGAAAGTTTGAGAAGGATAGGTATTAAATCTATTTTCAATGTTTGATATGTAGAATTCACTAGTGAAGTTATCTGGTCCTAGACTTTTACTTTTTGGGAGGTTTTTGATGACTTTCATTTTTTTTTTACTATTGGTAAGGCTATTTAGATTTTTAACCTCAGAAAGTTATATATTTCTAAGAATTTGTCCGTTTCTTCTAGGTTATCAAATTTGGTGGCATTTAGCCTTTTATAGCATTCTGGTACAATCCTCTGTATTTTTGTGTTGTCCCCTGTAACTTTCCCTCTTTCATTTCTGATTTTGTTTATTTGAGTCATATCTCATTTTTTTTTTCTGAGTGAATCTAGCCAGAGGTTTGTCAGTTTTAGTAATCTTTTCAAAGAACCAGCTCTCTGTTGCAATAATTTTTTTCTATTGGCTTTCTGTTCTTTATTTTGTTTAATTTTACTCTGATTTTTATTATTTCTTCCTTCTACTGACCTCGGGTTGCATTTGTTCTTTTTTCTAGTTATTTAACATAAAATGTTAGGTTTATTTGAAATTTTTCTTGTTCCTTGAGATAGGCTTGTAATGCTATAAACTTTCCTCTTATTACTGCTTTTGCTACATCCACAATTTTTCAATATGTTGTCATTTTCATCTGCCTCTATGTATCTTTTCATCTCTTTTATTTCTTTGATCCAGTCATTGTTTAGTAGCATGTTGTTTAATCTACACATATTTGGGGAATTTCAGGCTTTCTTTTTGCAGTTGATTTCCAATTTCAAAGCACTCTGGTCAGAGAATATGCTTGTATGATTTCAACTGCTTTTAATTTGCTGAGGTTAGTTTCCTGCCCCAACATAGAGTCTACCCTCAAGAATGTGTGTTCCATGTTCACTAGAGAAAAATGTACATGCATATTATGATGTTCTGGGATAAAAAATTCTGTAAATATCTATTGTGTCCATTTGGTCTAATATGTTATTTAAGGCTGATATTTCTTTATTGATTTTCTGTTTGGATAATCTATCTACTGTTTTCAATGGGGTATTTAGGCCCCCTATTATAATTGCCTTTTTGTCAGTTTCTCCCCTTAGTTATATTAGTAGTTGCTTTATATATTTTGGTGATCTCAGGTCATGTGCATATATATTAATGTGTTATGTCTTCCTGATGTGTTGACTTATTATTATAAAATGTCCAATTTAGTCTCCTGTTACCTTTTTATCTTGAAATCTATTTTGTGTGATATAAATATGGCTACTCCCACTTTTCTCTGGATGTCATTTGCTTGGAGTATGATTTTCCACTCCTTCAGTTTGTCTTTGTAGCTGAGATGTGTGTCCTAAAGATAGCATTTTAGTTTTTTAATCCATCTCATTATTCTGTGCCTTTTAATTGGTGAGTTCAGTTCATTTACACGTAAAGTGATTATTGATATATGAGGATTTTCTATAGCCATTTTACTTTTTCTGGTAGCTCTGTATCTTCACTGTTTCTTTCCCCCTTGTTATATTTAGTTAGGGAGTACTCTATAATTTTTCCTCCATTATCTCCTTTTTTTATGTGTGTGTCTCAGGTCTAGATTTTTGTTTTGTGGTTACCATTAGGTTTATGCAAATAAATTTTCATATGCATAATAGTTCTTCTGATTGCACTTTATCTTCATTCACCCGTGCAACTTCAGTCCATTCTTCCCTCTGCTTTTGTTTTTGCTGTCACAAATTATTCCTTTTTATGCTTTGTGTTTTAATTTCCAAATTGCAATAACTAACATCTTACTTCTTTTAAATGCTTTTACTTCCTTTAACCTTTATGTTATATTTAAATGTTTAATACCCTATTCTGAATAAGAATTGCAAATTTCCTGCTTCTATCTGTCTGTTAGTCATCTTACTCACAGTTTTGTATCCTTTTGTCTTTTGGTTTCAGGAGAAGAGCACCTTTCTGCAGGTCTTGTGGTGGTAAATTCCCTCAGCTTCTGCATGTCTGGAAAAGCCTTTATTTCTCCTTCATACCTAAAGGATAACTTTGCTGGAGATAATATTCTTAGTTGGTGATCTCTCTCTTTCAATAATTTGAACATTTAATTTCACTCTCCTTTAGCTTATAGGGTTTCTGCTTTAAAAAAAACAAAGAAAGAAAAATGAAGATAACCTCTATAGGTTTTCTCCATAGGTTATTATCATTTTTCCAGCTGCCTTGAGAATTCTTTGTCATTAATTTTTTTACAGCTTTAATATAATGTACTTTGGGGAAGGCCTTTCTGGATTGAGATAATTAGAAGTTCTGTTAGCTTCCTGAATTTGAGAATCCAGTTCTTTTCATTGGTTTGGGAATTCTTGTTAATTATTTGTTTGAATAGGTTTTCTGTTCCTTTCTCCCTCTCTTCTCCTTCTGGTATATGCTTTATTTCTATATTGCTCTTTCTAATGAAGTCAGAAAGTTCTCATAGAGTTCTTTCATTTATTTTTACTCTTGATTCTCTCACTTCTTCCACCTGAATCATTTCTTGATGTCTGTCTTCAGTATCACTAATTCTTTCCTTCAGTTAGTCTGTTCTATTTCCTAAGCTCACTAGTTCATTCTTCATCTCGTTTATTGAGCTCTTCTGCTCCAGAATCTCTGTTTTGTTCTTTTTCTATAGTTTCAATATCTTTGGTGAAGTACTTCTTTTGTTCATTGATTTTATTTCTGAGCTCAATGAATTGGTTTTTGTTTTTTGGGTTTGTTTTGGTTGTTTTTTTTGTTTTTGTTTTTGTTTTTTTTAGTTTCCTGGAATCTTGCTGAGTTTTTGAAGAACTGCAATCATAAATTCTCTCAATTTAAATCGGAGTCTTCCATATTTATTTTCTAGAAACTTTTTATTTTCTTTCTGAACTCCCTCGGTACCTTAGTTATTCACTGTACTTGATGGATTACTTCTCTGCCTGGGCATATGTGGGAATAAAATCTGTTTTCTCTTTTCAACCATGTGACTCTTCAGTGTTTATCAGGTTGATAAGTAGAGGTATTTCTTTTGTTTCCAGTAAGTGATACTGAAGAGCAAGTTTTTGTTTTCTCTTACCTGCCCTACTGAGTCCTCTGGGATCTTTGTGGGGCAGTGTCATCTCAGCTGTAGAAAATGCCCCATATTCCCTGAGGTGTCCCCTTTATAACCTGGTCACCTTGGTCTTAGGGAACCACCACTGTGGTGGGAAATGGCAGGCTATGGGTCTCCTAGCCCATGTGTTCCCAGTCCAATATTCCAGTAGCCAAAAGCTGCCAGTAGAGCTACTCTGTTTGAGTTGATCCAGCCCCTTCTACCAGGCTCCACCAAGGTGGGTGGGAAAGGTTGAGTTGGGGAAAAGTGAGTTCATGTGTCTGAAGCTCTATTTTTTGTTGTGGGTTTAGCTGCAATGAATACAGATCAGTTGAGTTAGAAAGCATTTATTCTGCCTTTTTGCCAACCGCTGAGTGAGGATTTTACTGCCAGGTATGCCACAGGAGAATAGAGTGGGTGGGTTCCAAACCTTTGGATTCTTTTGTCTAGTGATGGCATGTTGTAGAATGCTGCCATTCTTTGTACTACTTCTCTGCCCCTTACCCTGGGCTCAGGCTCAATGTGTGCCAGTCACCCAGGCCTGATTGGTGTATCTGCCTCTCCAGTTTCTTCACTGTGGGTTGCACATTGACCTTCTCTGCTATCACATCCACTGGGGTCACAGCAAACACCAGATTATATCTGCAGCTCCCACCTCTGTCCTTTCCCCTGTCTGTCTCCCGTGTTCACTTTGATATACCCACCTTGAGATGTCTCAGTGTGTACATCTCTCAGATATGCTTGTGCTGAACAGCAAATCCTTTGCTGAATTATAGCTGTCCAACTTGTTGTAACTTCAAGGGGAGAGAGCTGAGGGTTTTCTCATATCACTATGCTGCTGACATCACTCCATGTGGTCCTAAATAATTTTATTTTGTGTGTTCATTTTCTGTGGGGCTCAGTAAACCACAAAAAAGTGTATAGAGACCGGTCTTGCCCCAGTTTAGGGTGATACCCTCCCTAAAGAAATCAAATATGCTATTTCCTTTTACCATATTCCTAAAGAACATACTATTGTCAAGATTAAATAAGAATCTGTGCAATGATTCACATAGAAATTGAAATTTGTGTTCCTTAAAGAATATAAGCATACTGATACATACATATACACAGATACATACAAACTTTTAACTTTTTTTTATTAAATTCACTGGGGTGACATTGGTTAATAAAAATTACATAGGTTCCAGGTGTACAATTCTTAATACATCGTCTATGTGTTGTATTGTGTGTTCATCACCCAGAGTCAGTTCTCCTTCCATCACTATATATTTGACTCCCACTTTTTCCTCCTCCTTTCCTATCCTCAGGTAACCACTGAATTGTTGACTGCATCCATGAGATTTTGTTTCTTTGTTGCTTTCAGTTTTATACTCCACATAGAAGTGAAGTCATATGGTTCTTGGTTTTTTTCTATCTAGCTTATGTCTGGCTTAGCGTGATGATCTCAACGTTCATCCATGATATCACAAATGGTAGCATTTCATCTTTTCTCATAGTTGAGTAATATTCCATTGTGTATATGTATCACAACATCTTTATCCAGCCATCTATCAAAGTACACATCATTTGTTTTCATGGCCACCATGAACAGTGCTATCTATGCTGAATATTGGGATACATACATCTTTGCAGACTAAGGTTTTCAAAAATTTGGGGTAGACACCCGAAAGCAGGATTGCTGAGTCATATAGTAACTCTATTCTTAATTTTTTGAGAAATCTCCATAGTAGTTGTACAAGTTTACATTCCCACCAACAGTGTATGAGAGTTCCTTTTTCTCCACAGCCTCTCTAACACTTGTTATTCCATTTTTTGTTGATAATAACCATTCTAACAGGTGTGAAGTGGTATCTCATTATAGTTTTGATTTGCATTTCCCTAATAGCTAGTGAAGCTGAACATTTTTTTCATATATCTGTTGACCATTTCTATGTCTTCTTGAGAGAAGTGTCTGTTCAGGTCCTCTGCCCACTTTTTAATTAAATTGTTTGATTTGTTGTTGTTGTTGTTTTTGAGTCACAAAAACTTCTTATACACGTTCAGAAACCTGTAAAAGCCACTTTTTTAAAGTAAGTGTGTTCATTGGTTTTCTCCTAATTTAATCAAAGTTTGCATAATTTTATGAGGTCAAAAGGTGGATGCTCTATTGATTGATAAAAGCCAATTACAACATTATTTCCAGTGCCACCACTATGTCATTAGAATTATCCCAATTACAAATAGAAGTTGAAAGTACTACATGGCTAAAAAAAAATTAAGTTCACAACAGAAACATAAAACTTGAATAAAATATCTATTAAAAAATGTGCTTTCAGATTAATGATAAATACTTTACCCATCACCTTTATTGCCAGATTCAAATGATTACCAGATGGTTAACATTTCATTTGCATTCAGCACACAGGTATTGAGCAGTTAACATGCATTCAATGCTTTTTATTTCCTTTGATATTTTCTCAACAAAACAAATGAGGGCTTAAATAATCTATGCTCTGTTTTTATTCCCAAAGATTATACCTCCCCCGAAGACCTACTCTATAAATTAGTCTTTCTCTTCATCATCCTACCCTTCTTCTCCTTATCTCCTTCTCCTTTTCCATTTTGAAATTAATGTTTTAGATGGAATTTTCCATTCAAAATCCCTTTGTCCTGTCCTCCAGCACAAAGTGAGGTATGAATAATTATATTAAAGTATTTTATATATGACACATCAGAGGCAACACACATACATATGTAAGAAATATCCTTTTTATATAGATATTCAAATTCAAACAGAAGTTCAAAGAAGAAGAGACATGGCACTATGGTAAGAGTCTGAACTGTAGAACCAGACAGCCTTTTGACTGAACCCCAGTTCTTCCACTTGTTAGGTATGTGACATTGAAGAGTTTAATTAAATTCTCTGAACTGTGGGGCTTTATTGGTAAAATGTGGATAATTAACACATTATTTTAAGGATTTAAAAGAGAAAAAATATGTGAATTACATAGAGCAATGCCTTACCTATGGTAGTTACATAAAAACTGTTGGTTCTTTTCCCCAGTAGTTATTAAATTGCTATTACATATCAGACACTCTGCTATACACTTTCATGCATGTATGTCACTGGATTGCCTGTTTCAACATCCTATGTGCAGAAGGATCCAGAGGGAGCCTGATGTAGGTATTCATTGCAGTAGTGGGAAGGTGGTGGGGATGGTGACGTTAGCTAGGAGTTCTGTTTGCTGCATATTGGTATATATTTAAAGTCGACCTAGGGGCTAAAATTCATACTCTAATATAGGAAATAAAAACCTCCCCTACCTCTCAGAGAGAATCTCAGATAGATAACAGTTTTGTCCTGAAATAGGAAATAGCTAAAGTGGTTAGAGTCAGTACAGGGTTATTATTAGCTCAGTGTAAGTGAGAAGGGATATTAGAGTAAGAGGCTGTATGTTGTCACTACCATTATCTTACCACTGGTCCCAGAGAGAATTTGTTTTAGTACTAATTATCTTAATTTGTTTGGACTGCTATAACAAAAATACCATAGACTGGGTTATAAATGTCAGAAATATATTTCTCACAGTTCTGAAGGCTGAGAAGTCCAAAATAAAGACACTGGCAGATTCAGTACTTGGTAAGGGCCCAATTCCTCGTTCACAGACAGCTATCTTCTCATTGTAGCCTTATATGGTGAGAAGTATTAGGGAAAGGTCTGAAGCCTCTGTTTTAAGGTCACCAGTTCCATTCATGAAGGCTCCACCTTCATGAACTAATCACCTCCCAAACACTCTCACTCGCAATACCATCACATTGGGCATTAAAATTTAACACATGAATTTTGGGGGGCATAAAGATTCAGACCATAGCACTGATACATGAAACATTTTTTAAAATATAAAAGTAATAAAAACTTAATCAAATAAAAGTTGAAACAATAGAGACATTTTAGGAAAACAGTCAACAAAACTCTTCTGTTTAGGAACCAAAGGAAGACCAGCACAGAGAGGGTCATTTCCTGGTCTCAGTAAGAGCAATTATTAGAGCAAGGAAGTGGGAGGGATCACACAGACCCCAGAGGAATGATGAAAGGTTGGTGACTATAGGAATAGAGGAACAGCCCAGACCTCACAGGAACAGCAGGAGCAACATCATCACAGCTACCATTTGAGCAAGCAAGAAGCAGCAATGGAAGCCCCAGCCACAATCAGGAAGTGACCTTACCAGCAAGTGGATATACAAGGCCACCAAGGTGAGGGCATAAGCCACTCCAAAACACTACTAGGAGTCGAAAAAAACTTCAGTTGAGCTGAGGCTCCAGAGAGCTCCCTAACTGCAACCTCACCATAACTCACTCTCGTCTTCTGATTATCTCCACCAAGTTGTTCAGCTGCACGATAAACAGACAACACCCATTTCGGAAGAATATATGAATTAAGTAATATATTTATTACTATAGTAGACAATTCCTGTTTAACAAAATAAACATTCGCTGGCAACTGCTATGTATTGAGCACCCAGCTAGGTAGAAAGGATGCAAAATAAATAGATATATAGACAATAAGCTATGATAACGTAAAGCAGTGAATAAAAATTAGTAGATAGAAAAGAGAAAATGGGAAATAGTGGGTCAAGTTGACAATAAGAACTATGTTGTTATTCACTGCATGTATTCTGGAAGTATAAAATATTTATATTTCCATTTAATAATTCCTAATGTTTTTTTCATCACCTGTGAACTCCATAATCATACTCAATTTTGAGACTTCCTAGCCTGTTTCTCCCACTTAGTAAGCAGAACTCTAGAAGCCAGGCTTATGCCATTGTATTGGACAATATGATGTGCCAGCTAGGTCTTCCTTCAGAATTATAATAGTCAAGGTTCTCCAGGGAAACATATATATGGATGGGAGGAAGGGACACACACACAGAGAGAGGAGGCGGCGAGAGAATTTTAACAGCTGACTGTTGCTATTACGGAAGCCAAGAAGTCCCACAATCTCCCTGCCATCTGCAAGCTGGGGAATCAGGAATACTGGTAGTATAATTTAGTCTGAATCCAAGGGCCTAAGGCCTAAGAACCAGGGGATCCAATGGCATATGTCCCTATCCAAATCCTAAGAAACAGGAGCACTGATGTTGGAGGGCAGGAAAAAATGGATGTCCCAGCTCAAGCAAAGAAAGAAAATTCTCCCTTCCTCTACCTTTTGTTCTATTCAGACCCTTAACAGATTGGATAATGCCCACCTGCACTGGTGAGGACAGTCTTCTTTATTCTATCTACCAATTCAAATAATAATCTCTTCCAGAAACACCCTCACCAGCATACCCAGAAAAAATTATTTTTACCTATTTGGGCATTCCTTAGCCTAGTTAAGTTAACACATAAAATTAACCACCTAAAGGATTAAAGAATTTTTCTGCCAGGTGCCAGAAATTCTGACAGCAGACAACTTTCGGCTATCAGCCCTATTCAGGAAATGTCTCAGCTAAAGAATCCTCAAGGTCATAGCCCTGGATGAGGGCAACTACACTGAAGGACTGACAGACATGAGGGTGTAAACACCCAGCCTCCCTCATCCCAATGCAGACAATTTAGAAGGGCTACCCCTCAGAACTCCCGTAGGGTCAGCTGAGGCCTTCACTGAGAATGCATCATAGCCCAAATTCTCTTTGTCTAATCCTGTTTTTTCTCTCTTCACTTCTGTAAGTGTTGATTCCAAGGTATCTTCTAATAAACGTATTGCATGCTAATCTCTGCTTCCCAGGAAACCTGACTACAACACCACAGATGCAACAGATGGGAAGATATTTTTCTGGGAAATCTCATCAGCCTAAAGAAAAAGAGCTAAAGGGCTCCCCAGTGAAACTGTTCAGCCAGGTCTCACTACAGCAGTGGTTCTCAATCTTCCTAATGCCGCAACCCTTCAATACAGTTCCTCATGTTTATGGCGACCCACATAAAATTATTTTCATTGCTACTTCATAACTGTAATTTTGCTACTGTTATGAATCATAATGTAAATATCTGATATGTGTTTTCTGATGGTCTTAGGCGACCCCTGTGAAAGGGTCATTCGACTCCCAAAGGGGTGACGACCCACAGGTTGAGAACCACTGCTCTACAGTAAACCTCATAGTTGACAAGAAATCCCACTCACAGTTAAAGAAAAGCCCTATCCATGTGTATGAGGCATATAGTTAGCTTTTTATGTCTTACTCTTAAATGTATATGGTCAACGATGATCACCATAAGCATTTAAAAAAAAAAGGCATTTAAAAACGAAAGACAAAGACCAAAATAAACAGAAATTAGCAACTTAATAAGGAAACAGGGTATTTAGGGAATTATAAACAGGAAAAAGACAATTAATAGTTTTAGAGAGAGAAGAGAAGGCATTTCATCCATAAAACAAAAATAAAAGTTTATTTTTTAAAAAAGAAATATTCAGAGGACACATAATTACAAATTTAAAAATATGATAACAGGAATAAAAATTCAATAGAGGGTTAGAACACAAAGTTGAGAAACTATCTGCAAAAGTGAAATTTGAAAAGAAAAACAAAACAAAAATAGAAATGAGGGAGAAAAACAGACATGAAATTAAAACACTAGTTTGATTTGTTTGACATCCAAATAATAGGAGTTCTTGAAGAAAATAAATAGAAATTATCTTAGAAACTGAGAATTTTTTTCAAAAACACAGGAGATTTTAATATATTTAAGGGCTCATTGAGTACCCAGAATAATGAATAAAATAGTCCTATACCAAAGCATGTCAACAAGAAATTTCATTTACAGGAATAAAGAGAAGATCCTAAAAGTTCTATGCAAGGTTTATACAAAGGAGAATCAGAATGGCATTGAACCTTTCAACGGAAACTGCAAGAGAGCAATGCCTTCAAAAAAATTTTTTAATTATTTTCAGCCAAGAATTCTATACCTAACCAAACTATCTATTAAGTACAAAAGTAAAGATAATGTTTGACATGCAAGGGCTGAAAATATTAACTGCTGATAAAGCTTTTCTTATGAAGTTTTTAGAGGACATGTGAGTTTTAAGTAATAAAAGAACAAACAATTGCATCACAAAATAAGACTCTCCTTCTTAGGGAGAGGCAAAGGGGATACTAATGATGACAAAGAAAGGAGATCCCAGAACAACAACTCACAACAAGCACAGACTTTATAACAAAAGATTCTGAGCTAAATTTATTCAAGAGGATAAAATTCATAAAATACCTGATGTGTTTTAATGTGTTGAGAGGATACTTACTCAACTTGAGGTGAGTTGAGAGATAAATTACATATAAATACTTAGAAAACTGAGCAAATAAAAATCGAAACCTTTATCAACCACACATAAAGCCATCAGTTGAGCAGAAAAGAAAAAGTTTACCTTATTTCTCAGTCCTGAATATAATTGACATTGACTCTAAATATTTCCCTTAACTAAAAACAATAACGTATTTTAAGAAATTGGAAGATGGTAAGTGTGTGTGTGAATAATGTGGTCAGAAGGTGGATGAGAAGTGAAAGAGCTAAATTCTCATCTTCCATGGTGAGAAGTTAACAGATAAACTCTTAAAGCTAAAAAAAAATGAGTAGCAGTATAGGCACATGATTTAGAAAATATCTAAATATCTAAAATCATCTATAACTATTTAAAGTGGTTACTTCTCTAAAGTGGAATAAAAGGGGCAGGGTGCAAACCTGGGGTTGGCTCTCTTTAACAAAAGCATTATAGAATAAAGTGACCCTTTAAATCATGTGCATATATAACTAGATAAAAATTTAAGCTATTTGAAAATCCTTTAATGATTTGCCATTTCTCTTAAGTTTAAATATATAAAAATTACCTACTAAATCCTTTTTAATTTGAACTCTAACAGATCCCTTAGTCTCTTTCTCTGTCCCTCCACCCTCATATTTTATGTTCCAACTAAACGTAAAGACTTGCTGTTCTTTTCAGATAAAGAAGTGGTTCACATGTCCTGAAAGGACCCTTGACTTTATTCTTTAGTTAAATAAAAGAAGTTACTGAAGGGTTTTACATAGAGTAGTGTACCAGTGTGGTAGATTAAAAAAGGACCAGCCTATGAGACTGTAATTTGGTGCAACCAATATAGAAAGCCGTATAGAAAGGAGCTTCTGGAGAAGCTCCTCAACAAATTAAAAACAGAGCTAGCATATGACCCAGCAATATCACTTCTGGGTATTTATCTGAAGAGGCCCAAAACACTAATTAGAAAAGATATATGCACCCCTATGTTCATTGCAGCATTATTTACAATAGCCAAGATATGAAAGCAACCAAAGAATCCATCGATAGTACATAAAGAAAATATGGTACATACTAGTTCTGACAATTAAGTTCACAAACTTGCCACTGTGCACTTATGTTGGCAACACTGTGCAAACAACTCAGTAAGGTTTCATAACTTTGTATATCTGTGTCTCACAGCTGTGTTCATGTCAACATGTGGTGGTGTCTTGCTGAGTGGTGTTCATTATTGTTGTTGAATGCTTTTGTATGCCGTTCTGAGAATGTCAGAACTTGAATTAGAGCAATAAACAAACATTAAATTTCTTGAGAAACTTGGGAAGAATAAAAATGAAATCACAGACATGTTAGTTCACATTTATGGAGATAACGCCATTAAGAAAATGGCAATGTAAAAATGTATCAAACGTTTTTCTGAGGGGAGAGAAAGCATCATTGATGAAGAGAGGTCAGGGTGGCCAGTAACAAGCAGAACTGACAAAAACATTGCAAAAATTCATTGAGTTGTGTGTCAAAATCATGGGCTGACTAAGTAAACACTGATATAGAAACAGGAAAATATTAACTGAAAATCTTGGCATGTAAAAGGTGTGTGCAAAAATGGTCCTGAAGGAGCTCGCCAATAACAAAAGCAAATGAAAATTGAAGTTTTGGACAGGCAAGATGAAGTTTGGGGCCATATTATCACTGTTGATGAATCATGGGTGTACTAATATGACCCTGAAACAAAGCATCAAAGTGCACAATGGAAGTCAGCCAATTCTACATGACCAAAAACGTTCCGTCAGTCCAAATTAAGAGTCAAAATAATGTTTCTAACCTTTTGTGATATCAGAGGGATTGTTCATTATGAATTCATACCAACTGGACAAACAGTCCACCAAGTTTGCTATTTGGTAGTGCTGAAAAGGCTGTGTGAAAAAAGTTAAACAAAAACAATCTGAACTTTTCACCAACTCATGGCTCTCGCATTACGACAATGCACCAGCTCACATGGCACTATCTGTGAGGGAGTTTTTAGCCAGTACACACATAATTGTACTGGAAAACCCTTCCTACTCACCTGATCTGGCTCCCAGTGACTTTTTTCTTTACCCAAAGATAAAGAAAATATTGAAAAGAAGACATTTTGATGACATTCAGGACATTAAAGATAATACAACAACAGCTCTGATGGCTGTTCCAGGTAAAGCATTCCAAAATTGCTTAGAAGGTTGGTGTAGGTGCAGGTCTCAATGCATAGCTTCCCAAGGGGAGTACTTCAAAGGTGACCATAGTGATATTCAGCAATGAGTTACAAAGCACTTTCTCTCAGATTAGTTCACGAACTTAACTGTCATACCATACACATACACACACACACACACACACACACACACACACACACACACATGCGCGCGTGCGCGCGTGCACACACTGAAATACTACTCAGCCATAAAAACAATGCAAATTTGCTATCTGTAATAACATGTATGGACCTAGAGGGTATTACACTAAGTAAAATAAGTTGGACAGAAAAAGACATATCGTATGATTTCAGTTATATGTAAAATCTAAAAACCAAAATAAATAAACAGAATAGAAACAGATTCATAGCTATAAAGAACAAATTAATGGTGGCTAGATGAGAGAGGGTTGGAGAAATGGTTGGAAAAGGAACAAGTATTCAGATGTACAAATTGCCAGTCATAAAAACAGTCATGGAGATGTAAAGTACAAGGAATATAGTTATGAATATTGTAATAACTATGTACTATATCAGATGGATACTAGACTTACAGGTACGACCATTCTGTAAGTTATATAAATGTCTAATCACTATGTTGGACATCTGAAACTAATATAATACTGCATGTCAACTGTAATTGAAATTTTTTTCATTGTTAAAATAAATAAATAAATAAAGGTAGGCCAGTCTATAAAGATAGAAATCACTTAGAAAGCAGTTACCATGACAGTGAAGAAGAGGACGAGAAACTAAACAATAAGGAGTCCAGAATCTAAACTCTGGTCACTGTTAATTTGCTATATAACCTGAAGCAACTCACTTAACTCCTCTAATTCTTGGGATCATTAGGTGCTATTACATATAAATATTAGACGGTTTTCACCCAAACCTGGTCCTTTTTCAGGGTCACCATCTCAGAGGGTGTCGGTGTCCAACACTTAACAGTTCAAGTCAGAAATGTGTGACTCATTCTTGACTTCCCCTTTCCTTCTGCACTCATATTGCTCAGTCACCAAGTCCTTTGGATTTAATCGCTAATGTTCCTTGAGTCTTTCCCTCCTCATCCCCGCTAGCGTGACCCGAGCTCATATCATGTTCACCTCACAGTTGAACCATAACAAGGAGTTTCTGAGACCTATTTTTGCCCTCCTCTAATCCATGATAAACAGTGTGTCTGGAGTGATTTACACAAAGCTCATCTGGCAATAGTATTGCCCCTGCCCCACACTTGTCAATGGCTTCCTTCTGCTCTGGAGACAAAGATCAAACAGACTCCCCGTCATGTGCAACCAGCCTCCTGTGAGGCTCTCCCTGCATCTTAGGCCACTCTCCTTCTCTGCTCTCCCGCCACGAAGTCTTCAAAAGTGACTTGCTTCTTCCCACAGAACTTTTGCATGCGTTGGTCCCTCTGCTTGGAATGCTTTCTCCCTCTATTCCCTTTCCGTATTCCTAATCATCCTTTAAATCCCAGCTCATTCATCATTTCTACAAAAAAGGTTTTTTTGATCTATTCCAGGCTGAATTATCTCCCTTCCTCATTATTCCCTTTTTAAATACCCTGGAATTTTTTATTACAGCATTTTCCACCATTGCAATTAAATAATTAATTGTTTGTGTAATTAGCTATTTAATAACCAGCTCCCAACTGAAAATATGAGAAAAGAAATCAAATATTTTATTTAACACTATAGATACACTGCCTAGAAAAATACATGTTTGTTAAACAAACAAATAAATGAATGAATTAAGTGGGAATATGGAGTTCTCTTCCCTTCACCCAGTTGTGTAACTTTTCATCTCTGCGCTGTCAGTACAGGTTCTTTTATCATAATAATATAACAAAGATAGTTACAAAAAGTTGCCAACATTAGCAAGTAAAAGGTTAGTTTGTCATAGACTCTAGATTCTGAAAAGAAAAAAAAAAACACAATGTGAAGTTCTAGGTTAAGCCAAACAATTTTTTGTTTGTTTGTTTTGTTTTGTTTTTGGCATTGGATAAAAGAGGTGAATAGTTTTAACAGTCTCAATAAAGATTTTTTAGAAATCTATAAAGACACCTATGGGAAAAAGAATTACAGGAACTGTGGGAGGTCTGAAAGTGATTCAAAGGGAAACAATATAGAAATATTTGTCACCATGCTCTGAACTGAGAGTAGGTATATGATGAGCTATAAATAAGACTGGGTTATTTAAGGTAATGAATTATGCCTAAGCCATTCCAAACTGTCACAGAATCACAAAGTAAAAAACAAAATAAAAAATAAAAAGCTTCAACCTTCAACTTGAGAATTTGTAGACTGGGTCCAACTTTAATTTCCAGAAACACTAAACAGCTCACTGTTTTCCCAAGATATACCACATATCCTCTGCTACATCCAAAGCTTAACTCCATTTCCCCACTGCATGCACTGCCCACCCCCAAAACATTCCTCAAAACTCAACTCAAAGTCAGCTCTCCTATGAAAGTTCCCTCTAGTCCTGCAGTCAGAAACTATCTCCCCTCTTTTTGCTGAGCCCCCACAGTCTTTCATTTGTTGCCATTATAACATTAATTTGGTTCTTTTAATCAATGATAAATAATCCAGTAAGTATTTTTATTTACAAAGTACTTTTATACCCAACATTCCTTTTTGCTTCCACTCTGCAACAGTGCTATAAAGCAGTGTGATTACCCTGACTTTATATGTGAAAGATTAACTTAGGAAGTTTATAGAGAAGGAATAACAGATGATTGGCCAAAGTTATACAGCTAATACATGATTGACCTGGGATTTAAATCCAGATTCTCTGACCCAAATGATTTCTTCCTTCCATTATTTCAAGTTGACTATCATCATTTTCTATTTTGCGTTGCATATAAGTGTGCACACACATGTCTTAGTTTCCCTTCTAAACTATAAAGTTTTTGAGAAAAAGACATGGGCATGATTTTTCTCTGTAGGTATTTGATGAAAATTAATAAATTGGCTGATGATACAGAAGGTTCTAAGAAACTTGAGAGTCCAAGAAGATTGACTCAAGGCATTTTCTTGATAGCTTGATTTCATTACAATAGGAAAATTGTCTCCAAAGCCATTGTGAACATGCTGCAAATGCATAAAATTTCAGAGCTCCAAGTACACTAGGCCTCTGGACACACTTTTTATCGCTGTTCACCAAAGGGAATGTGAAAAGCTAAGCTGCTTCTGAAAGAGGAAGCAGAAGAGAAATTTTTGATATGATAAGTTCTCATTAATAGGCAATTATCTTGGCATTTCCATTCAAAGAGAAATTATTTAGCAACAGCCATTCATCAGGCCCCACATTAGTCATATATTTAAGAAATTACCCTTAATGTATGACTTAAAACATTTTCAGTGGGACAGAAATCTGGGCATGGCTTAGTGTGGTACCTCTGACTTAGTTGTTCACAGAGTTACAATCAAGTTCCTAATCAGGGCTGAGTCTCACCTCAAGACTCAAATGGGAGAAGATTTCCTTCCAAGCTCACTCATAAGGCTATAGGCAGGCTTTAGGTCCTCACTGCCTGTTACCCATCGGCCCCTTGCTGTGTAGGTCAAGCCATGGAGCTACACACATGGCAGCTTGCTTCTCCCAGAAAGAGAACTGAAAGAGAGCAAAATAGAAGCCACAGTCTTTTTATAACCTAATCTGAACAGTAACCACCCATCACTTTTGCCACATTCTCTTTATTAGAATCAAGTCACTAGGTTCAGTTCACACATAAGATGAGGACAATATACAGGGGAAAACAAGATAGGATCATTGGAGACTATTTTAGAGACTCCCTATCACAGATCCTGAGCTAATACATACACATTTTCTCATTGGATTTTCACAATTGTGCCATGAGGTAGGTATAATAATCATAGCTCCACAGTTGAGGAAATTAAGGCTCAGACAGATTAAAAACTTATAAAAGGGGAATACATTCCAAGACCTCCAGCAGATGCCTGAAACCACAGACAGTACCAAACCCTATATATACAGTTTGTCCTATATATACATACCTACAATATAGTTTAATTTATAAATTAAGCACATAAGAGATTAATAATAAAATAGAACAATCATAATAATATACTGTTATGTAAAAGTTGTATTAGTAACTAAAATAAGAGCTATCTAAACACAAGCACAGTGATACCACAACAGTTGATCTGGTAACTGAGAAAGCTAAGTGACTAACTAGTAGGCAGTGTATACAGAGTATATATGCTGGACAAAGGGATGATTCATGTCCTGGGTGGGTTGGAGCAGGACAGTCTGTGATTTCATCACACTATTCAGAATAGTGTGTGATTTTAAACTTATGAATTGCTTATTTCTGGAATTTTTCATTTAATAACTTTGGACCCCAGTCAACCACGGGTAACTAAAACTGTGAAAAGTAAAACCATGAATAAGGGGAGAACTATTGTAACTCATTCAAAGCCACGTAGCTGAGAAATAGAGTAGAAATTTAAATCCAAGACTGATTCCAAAGAAGTTAGTTACAGGTAATCATTCAGTGGGTCCCTGTTCATATGGGGCCATTCTATTTTATACCTGTTACCCCAGTGTAATTATTCAGAGCACATACTTTTACCTTCAAGAGAGTCAGGTTTAAATTATAAATTATAAAGCCAGCTTAGTTGTATATATTCCAAGGAGGCCCATTTCAAAAGAAAGATCCTCTGATTTTCTAAGGGAGGCTTTTACATGGAATGTGTGTTCAATCCCAATTAGTTGAACTGAATCAAGCTGATTTTTCAATGCAGCTAAACTTAAAACACTTAAAAAACTTTAGTAGACATATTAATTGATAGAATAGGTGATACTAGTGGAGAGTCAAAGGGAAGACTAGATAACTTTCATTTTTTTCTACAAGTATTTATTGGAACACCTACACAAAGCAAGGTGTTATGCAGGCGTTATTATACTTCTTCCCTTAAGGATGAGGTATCTAGCAAAAGCCTAGGACTCTATAATAATAATAATGCAGGTGATTTGTATAATTATAACCTACATAATTTTACTCATACACTCCTATGCCTTTGCCTTTATCTCTCTAGAATTCTCTTATTCAAACTGCTCATCTGCATGATAGATTCCTAATTATCTTTTAAATTAGTTGAAGTATTGTTGCCACTGAGCCTTCCAGGACCCTTTTTTCATCCCTCCAATAGAGTGGGTCATCCCCTCCTTTGTTACCCTGCATGTTTTATCCTAATCTCTGTTCTTATTAACCCCATACTGCAAGGACTGACTAGCATAGCTGTACACTTGAAGCTCCTTGATAGCAAGAAATATAACTTATGCCAGAACATAATATGTGCCCAAGAAATTTGTTTTGAACTGAACTAAACATTTGTCACTATCATCATGAGCTAGCATAGACTGACTTCTACATCCAAAGCAGAGCTCATAGAACACCTTTTTTCCCAAAAATTTAAAAATACTTTCATCTTACAAATCAGTTCTGATTAGCAGGAAGCAGCTACTTGGAGTGTTCTGTAGAGAATAATTCTGGGGCTGGATCCAGATTCAACAATATACAAAGTCATAGCTAATGAGCTATGTCTGAAAAAGTAGCAAAAGCACATGTGCCTGTATTTGCCATCCATGACATAACAGTTGCGTCCGTTACAACAGCACAGAGGTATCCATCATTTCCACTAACAGACACATAAACACAGATATACAAAGAGAGAGGGAGAGGGAAACTGCTTTTCTAGCATCTTCAAATCAAAACTGTCAGAAATGTTATCAGTAGCATCCAGAAGCCCTTAAGCACAATGAGAAAGGGGACTTTTGTCAGTCTTTTTTTTTTTTCGTATCATTGTGTTACCTGGCTGGTGTACAGCTAGAACTGTGGCGGGTACTCCATAAATAATTTGTTGAATGCAAAAGTACAGTTGAAATTGTACTATTAACTAAGTATTTTAGATACATTATTACTAATATAGAACTTATGGCTAATCTGAAACCCTAAGCAGCATTTCTTATACTGAGTCCAGGAGAAAAAGCATTCTGAATGCTTACAACAAAAAATTATGTGAAGATTTTGGGAATGCTTTTGTGCCTTTGTACATGCTTTTTCCCTTGTTTAGGGTGCCTTTTCTCCTTTTTCTCCTAGAAAACTTTTATACACCCTTTAATGGCCAGCTCAGATGTGACCTCTATGTGAAACCTTCCCAAATTCTCCCAAGCAGAGTTTATACTAACTCTTCTATGATCCTTTAACACAGTGTTGACTGTATACTTCCTAAGGAGCCCATGTCTCCAACTCTAGTCAGATAAATTTTTTTCAAATGAAGACAATTCTTTAAATGTTCTCCTTTTTTTCTTTCAGAACCACAAAATGCATTAGATGCATTCCTGAACATGATTAGGAGAAAAGAAAACCAGCTAAAAGCTTTTACAAGATGGCTTTTCATCACTCCATGGCAGAGAATAAAATCCATTCTTGTTATTCCTTAGATGGACAGCCCTTTTTACCTCCTGGGTTCTATAGCTTTTAGTTCTTCCCATTGTTATAAACCATGACACAGCAGGTTACTCACCAAAGAAAATTACTTTTTCAAAGGAAGCACTCAAGCTGCCCTTGTGAAGTTGATGCCTTCAGTTTGTGAAGGTCAGTTTGCTGAAGGCAAAGTCATAAGGCCATCTTCTCAAGCTTCTTGGGGACTATCTATCATCTACATGTTTAGACCATGCATAAAATCCTGTGTTACAATTTACAGGCTGGAGAGACTGTCTGACCAACGACAAGGGAACAGAAAAGGTAATGGCTGCAGTCTGATTAGAGCCAGTCCATGGAGTGAGTTCTCAGAGTTCTGAAATTCCCCTAACAAGGCATGACCCTGTAGCTGTCCAAAAGAAGAATGAGAATGGCTAATTTACTCAAAACTACTGTGTATCTCAATTTCCTGAATAGTTTGATTTATTCTTTATTATTATGCTGACATGGCTATCTCCCTGAAGTATGTAAGACATTACACCTATGACCAGAATTTTTCTTTGTTTTGATTTCATCCAGATGGAACTGCTCAAAACTTGAATACTCATAGAAGGCCTCTGCCTCCTGTTCCTTTGCCATAAACCAAAAGTCCTTGGTCACAAGACATGCTAGACCTTAATGTGATAAAAAAGAAGAATGGTGTAACCCATTCTAATTGTTTAAAGGGGCTTGGAAAACTCAGGTCTGATCCAGGCCAGCATCGGTTGGGGGAGGTCAAATTTCATAGGATGGGATACTGCAGCAGGAGCCTGTGGTCATTTTGATATTCATTGTCTCTATTTATCCAGGTGGTAATTAAACAGCAGATTTATCAGCTGAGAATTTGGAGCCAAGTCCCAGGTGATAGGAGTACTACAGGGATAGAGATCTATGGATTTGCCTTCCTGAGGTTTCAAGGACCACAACTATCCCCAAAGTGAGAAAGTTTCATAGTGTGGTTTGTCACAAAACCTGTGTGCACATATAGGGTGTTGAGGAAGAGGGAAATGCTCAATAGACATGTCCATTAGCAAAAGCAAGTCTTATTCCAAGCACAACATATAAAAAATGAGCACAACAAGACCACGTCCAAATTCCACTGGTGTTTAGTAAGGGTAAGGGAAATTTCAGGATAGCAACAAACTTGGTGCTCATCACCTCACACAAGGGAGGTGTTGAGCCTAGAGGCTCACTATCTTTAGTACCTATATCCCAGCTGTGCCTTCTGAGCTTCTACCCCCACTTCAATCTCCTCTAGCAAGTAAACTTATTTGAGTCTCTCAAAATGGTATCACAAATAGATATGCCTCAGTATCTTTTATGATGGTTAACTTTTGCCTGGGATAAAGGATTCCCAAATAGTAGATAAAACAAGTTTCTGGAAGAACTTAGCATCTGATTCAGTAGAGTGAGTAAAGAGACCAGCCCTGGACAATGTGGGTGGGTATCATCCAATCCTTTGAGGGCCCAAATAGAACAAAATGACAAAGGAAAAAGGAAAGTGCTTTCTCTTCTTGAACTGGGACATCATTCTTTTTCTGCCCTTCAACTTCAAAGCTTCAGGATCTCAAGACTGGATTTGAACTGAATTATACCATAGGGTTTCCTGGTTCTCCAGTTTGCACGTGGCAGACTGGGGGACTTTTTGGCTCCACAGTCATGTGAACCAACTCCTATAATAAATCTCCATATATGAATGTACATGTATAAATCATGTTCATTCTGTTTCTCTGGAGAAACTAATACACTTTAATTTAGCAAGTATGTACTTAATACCTACAAAGTAGTAGACATTCAGCTAAGATCTTAGTTACAAAGACACGGTCCTTCCTTCAAAGAGCTCCAATATTAGTTGGAAACACAAAGAGCAAAGAAATAATTATAATACAATGTGATGGATGCAATATTAGAATATGCGGAATACTGTAACTGTGTATCAAAGCGATCCTTAACCCAACTAGAGAGTTCAAGGAAGTCTACAGAAATAAAGTTGCTCGAGAACACTATTTGATGTAAATATTTTATTTGAGTAAATTGGCTGTAACTAAACAGTCAGTAGGAGTTAGTTAGGGAGAACAAGTGTGGGAAATGGGCATTCCAGACCGAAAAAATGGCATAAGTAAAAGCAAAGGCAAAAAAGAGCTGTATATAGTAGGATTTACAAGGAGCTCCACATTGCTGGAACACAATGTATGAGGCAGAGACGGAGGGAGATGAAGCTAGAGAGGTAGATGAAAGTCAGAACATGGAGTGCCTGCGTGCCATGCCAATAATGTTGGACTTCACCTGGTGAGAGATGGGGAGCCATTAGGACCCCTATTTATTAGCATAGCTAGTCAGATTGATATTAAAAACAAATAATATGTATTCTTCTTTCTCTGGAACCAGTATTTGATCCTAAATGCCCCCATGATTTACTGTGTGATTTTAGAAAAAATTAATTTACTCTAGAATTAATTTTCCCCATCTCTCAAATGGGAATCCCAATACCTTACAAAGTTCTTGCAAAGATTAAATGAAATAAAACACTTAAATGTGAGGGAGTCATAACTGAAACCCAGTACAAAAATCAAGACCCTTGCCATTGTGACTACTGCCTACTCAATGACTTTTATTAGATAATAAAATGGTCTTTATAGAAAAGATTACTAAAAGAGAACTTTTCCTTCACCATCCTGTTATATTGAATAAAAAAATAAAATGAGATTGTCCTCCTCTACACTTTCATTTGTAGGTCATCTTTACTTCCTACAGCAGGATATCAATAACTTGAAGTATATGGGAACTGACTGAATGAAAAGTTGTATTTAATTGCGAAATCAATGAAGAGGAAGAGGGCACCAAGGTCACACAGACTGTATCATCCTGACCAATCTCTCCCTTGCCCTTCCTCTGGGTCTTCTATCATCATATCACACTCACCAGTTCCTCAGCAGTCTTAATTATGGACACAGCCATTTAATATCACAGCTCTGTGAAATCTATGCATCGATAAATACAGCTCAAAACCTGTTTTCCACACTGCTAGAGAGTTAATTGCTTTTGTGGTTAAAGCAAATGTGGTCATTCTTTACCTTTCAGGGGGACTTTCAAGGTCTCTGAGTAGTGGGAGGCTTCCTATAAAGTCAGAATAAAAAAATATTATAGTTTTGAGATTTGAAGTTATGTCTCAAAAAATCCACACATACAGGCTAGCTCCCTGTGATCCAAAAGTAGCAAACCAGGCCTCCAGGGTTAAATAATCAACTCTTTTTTTCAAAATAGACATTTTTTATACCAACTATCACTCCTCTATCCATTTTCCCTTTCGGAAAGTATTTATTGGGTATAAGAGCTATGTCAGATATTTGGAGGGGGAATAGAGAAAAATAAGAAATGACATCTACCCTCAAGATTATCAGAGGAGGATAACAGGCCAAAAGAAAATTCAAAGCAGGCATTATGACAAAAATCTGATCAGTATATAGGATCTCAAAGAATGGGAGATTAATTGGGAGATTAATTCTACTACAAGATGGGGGTCAGGAGAAGCACCATAGAGAAGAGAAAATTTGAATTGAACTCAAGATGAACATGTATTATTTGCCAGGCTGTAAGGAATGGGAATTAAGGAAGAAAAGGCTTGTCATACAAATACAGTAGATTTTGGCATACAATTCGGTGTACAAATATTTGACATACAATAGGTGCCAGTATTTACAAAATTTATTAATTAATTTGTCCAGATCAGGATCTGTGCACTTTTTTAGCTTGTAGATTCATGTAGCTATTTAATTCTGAAAATTCTCAGCCAGTATTTCTTTTAATACCACTTCTATGCTATTACCTCCACCTGTTATGTCTATTATGTTAGAATGTACATCTCATTTTTTTTTATATTTCTTATCTCTATGGTTCCTCAGATCTATCTTCAAAATCATTGCTTCTCTCTTCATCTCTCAAGTGAGTGCTTTCTTTTAATAATCCTTTTTGTTTTATATTCCTAGAATTAAATTTACTTGAGATTTTTCAAATTATCCTGTTTGTGCCTGAGTTTCTATTCTTCTCTGATCTTTTACCTCTTTGATCACTTTAAATCTGTTTAATGTCTCATTTAAATTGTTCTATTATTCCTATTTCTTGAGGTGATGTTTCGTTCCATTGCTAATGTTTGTTTTACCTGATAATTTCTCTCTTGACAAAATTCCATTGTGTGGTTTTTAATACTTGATTGTGGCTCTTCTTCAGCAGCACTTTGGGAGTCTTGTGCTCCGGAAGTGTCCCTGTAGATGTATGACATCTGCCTCTGTTAGCCTCTATGGTCTTCACTGATTCTAGTCTAGTTTTTATGTTAGTTTTGGTGTGGTACTGCATCAGTACTACTTTGAGTCATATCCCAGATCTGAAAGTGGTGCAGATCTGGGGTTCTTACTATCCATTGCTTTTTTTTTTTTTTTAATGCATGTGGGTAGTTCCCTGGCCGGGAATTGAACCCAGGCCGCAGCGCTGACAGCACCAGCACCAAAGCCTTAAGCCACTACACCACCAGGGAACTCCCTTACTGTCCATTGCTGATGTGTTTATCAGACACAGTCCCAGATGGATTACAAACTTCCTTGCTGTCTCCCAAGAGAGGCAAGCCAGGTTCTTCTGGTTCTTTTTTCAGAAATGGACAGAACTTCATGGCTCTTGCCTTTAGGCAGGTAGTTTATCTATACCATGAGAGTAAAAACTGTGGCCTTAAATTTGTTCCTGATGCCACTAGCAGAGAATCTTAGTACCTAGTCCCTAGATATTAAATTCTATAACATGTTTCAGTAACCATAAAAGCTTTTCAAAAGAAATGAACAAACAAACAAATAACTCATGGACATAATCAATAGTTTAATGTTATTTGGGGATGAGGGGGATAAGAAGGAGAGAAAGGGGAGGGGGTGGGAGAGGAGGGAGGGGAAGCTAGATATAGGGTGATGGAAAGAGAAGTCACATTAGATGGTGAAATTATTATACAACAAGTTGACAGTGCACTGTAGAACTGTATGCCTGAAACCTATGTAATTCTTGCTAACAGATGTCACCCCAAAAAGTCTATCAATAAAAATGAATTTAAAAAAAAAAAAAAGGCTTTTTCAGGTTTACTGCTCTGACTTGGAGTTTGCTTTTTGTTATCATCCCTGGGTATTTTCTGTTCTTAGTTTATTCTTCGGCTTGGTATGCAAAATTTCTTTTGTATTATTTTATCCAACGTTTGTATAGCCTTGAAGTACGAAGAACAGTCATGTCATTTCATTTCATCTCAATTTGCCATATTCACGACTCCATGATCCTGAAAACAATAATTGTCGCTCCAATCTCAACTGTGTAGGTTGCAAGAACTTATATCCAGTCTCCTTAATTAAATCTTTTACTGCTATAACCTGAGGTGATGTGCTTATTCTGGATTCCAAGGTTTGAGAGGGAAATTGATGCATTTTTGGAAAAGATCGAACATGATGAGGAATCTAGAAACTCCGCTGGAATGGAAATGTTTGACCAATGAAAGGCAACTCAGCCTGAAGAGGAGACTGGGGGCACAGGAGCACTGTCACCAAATATTTAAAAGGCTGTCATGTGGAAGGAGAATTAGTCTTTTCTCATACAGTTGCGGAGAACAAACCTTGGATTATACTGCAGAAAACTAGGACTCTGGTGAGCGAGTCTGACACCAATTCATCACATAACAACCTTGGACAAATCGCTTCCCCTTTATGAACTCCAGGGTACTCATCTGTAAAATGAGAAGGCTGAATCACATGAATGCCAGGTTCCTTCAGTTCTAACAGACTTTGGTTCATTTCTCACCAAAGGTAATGAGCAGTATTTTTCCAGCAATCAATCAATGTGTACACTTGATGAATGATCTTGACCTTCCTCATTTCATCCTCACTCAAAATAATGTATTGCTTTTTTTGCTCCATCAAGACTGAACACCTCAAACCAAGCCTCTATAACCCCCTTTTGGGCCAGAAATTGTAGTTTAGAAATGCCTAAATGGCAGAGTATGGGAGAAAGATTGTGGATTTTAGTGTTATATAGACCTGAATGCCAAGCCAAACATTTACCCACAAGCTCTTGTGTCCATTAGCACCATTTAACTTCTCTGAATATCAGATTTCTCTTTCAGTGAAATAATAATACATAACTTAAGGGTGTTTATGATTATTATAAGTTTTAAAGCCAATATAAATGTCTGATGATAAATGTTAGTAAAAGAAAAATCAACGCCAGTGTTCTGTATTGTCAAAGACTGGAATGATGCCTATGACAACAGGATATATTTTAATCCTTCCAACATGCTACACCATGATGCCTTCACATCACAAAATATCTTCTACCCCCATCACAATTTTCATGCATTTCAAATTCTAGTGATTAATTATTTTTCTACAAGGTAGACTTATCTGAATTACTCTAACACCTTGGGCATTTTAGAAAATTATCTTCCTGTTGAATTGTTAAACTATGGGTAATCAAATCCCAGTCCCATAAATATTTGATTTAGCAAAAAACAATTGCTATCCCCTCTTGGTAACCAGTGTTTCTTCCAACTTATCTCTGGCTTCCTTCATTATCTCTTATCGTGGAAGGATTCCACCTTCTCATATTTCTGCTATCACACCAGAGCTGATCTTTAAGAGCTGACATCTACACATCTATCTCCTGACACCTGAGAGGACCTTAACTTGGTAAACAATACAACTGGATTCATTAAAAGTTTCTGACTCATAGGGACCCCATGAAAACTTCTTCCATTTTTCTGAGAGTTTTTTCCTGGTCTCCTTTGTCTTGAAGGTTTCAATCTGCAAAACTGTTCCTGTCTCTAAAAAAAGGAAATTAAAATTATCTACATACGCTAGATATATGGGAATGACTATTATTGAATAATGAGTAATGGAATAAAAATATTGAAGAGAAAAACCAATTGAGCTAGTATATTACAGTGATTAAAAAATGGGTTTAAACTTGGGTTATGTCATCAGACTCAGTTCACTTTCAGGCTCTACCACACACTTGCTGCATGGCTTTCAATAAGCCCAGAAAGCATGTAGGCTTCGATGTCCACATCTGCATAATGGGCACAGAAAACATACCCAACCAGCCTCAGCTGCGTTGCTCATCTCTGTCCCCCTTTCTGAAGACGCCCTGCTTTCCTTCGCCATTGGTTGCAAAAAGTTCCATGGGGCATCAGGTTGTATGTGCAGGAGTACTGAGCAGGCTCTTGCAAGCATACGGGGATGGAGAGCAAGCAGCACACACTTTATGGAAGTACTGTCAACAGTAAATCTGGCAGAAGTTTGAGCAGAACTGTTTACAACAGCTATAGCTGGAACAGAGAAAAACCCCAGAAAATTTGTGGCAATGGGTTATACAAGAGGGATCCCCTAAATGTGAAGTAACTCAGACTTACAGAGATTGTCTTGCCCAAGGTGATATAAACTGAAAACACAAATCTGATCTTCTAGTCTAGATCCATTTGTTTTTATTCCCCAAATGGAAAAAAAGGTGAAGACACAGAAGGATGATTATCCAGATACAACATTAATGAATAAAAAATCTTCCATGAGGTGTATCTCCTGTTTGCCTCTTCAGTCTCACCTGCCACCACTCTAATCCTCACCCACTATGCTTCTGTCATACCGTAACACTTGCATGTCCTCAGAGAAGTGGTTTGCCCAACCTGGCAACCCCAGTCTGGGTTACTGCAAAGCCCAAGTCCTTACCAGTACAGCACACCATGTTTCTGCTGCCTCCATCAAAACAATCAAAGATTGCATCAGTCAGTCCATAGCTTTACATTCTTGATGTCTGGCAAGAACCTGAAAATATGTCCCACTCCAAGTTCCCAGTTACTGGTAGTATAAGTACTGGCCTAGGAGCCAGGAGCCTGAGTCCTGGTCCCGACTGCTTCTACCTCACTGTGAGAGCTTGGGCCTTCCTGCATTCCCTTGCTTTGGGTTTCAGTTTCTTAGTATGTAAAATTATTGAGTTGAAACAAATCCTTCCAAGTTTCCTTCCAACAGTAGGCTGACCAGACATACCATTTTAAATGGGACAGAAAACAATGGTGCTGTCCTATTTCAAACAGTATGCATGATTAACCTAATCTTACTGGGCTAAATTCAAGGTGTCAGCAGGCTGAACAGATATACCATTTGAAACAGGACAGACCATTGTTTTCTGTCCAATTTAAAATGGTACATCTGGTTACCCTAACAATAGTTAAGGTCTATGCACCTGAGTATATCATAAAAACATATCAGAATTCTTCTTTGTATTTTCTTCTCATTGTTTTTCTTGAGCATGAGGAAAAAAGTCTTCTATGTTAAATAGGGAGGTAGAATCAGATAAGACTTCTGGTTCTTCCTGCTATCTGGGGCATCAAGTTAAGACTGCTAGAGAAGGCCTGTATAGTCAAGTGACAAGACCATAAACTTCTTTCCAAATCTGGACACCTGTCCAATGAAAACACATCTTCAGAATATTCTCATGATAGGAGTCTGTCCCTTAGGCACATGGATTGCCAGGGCAGAGAAAAACCAAAGAGGTCAATGTGTCTAAGCTCCTCATTTTACATGTGAGGTAGCTGTGGTCCAGAGAGGGAATGTGACTTCCCCAGGGTCCCACCATGAGCCACTCATTGAGATTAAAGCCCCAGTGTTCTGACTCAAGCTGGTGATCTTTCTACAGCATCACACCATCACCTTGGGGAACAAAACTGTTAGGGGGGAAAAAAGGCACTGCTGGGAATCCATGACCTGGGCTCGAGTCCTGGTTACTCTGCTTTCCAATTACCTGTCCTTCATTAAGTGTTAAAAGTGAAGATCACATGAGAAAGTTATGTGAAAAGCCTAAGTGCCTAGTAATCAAGCACATCACATATTGGGTGTTTAATAATAAATGCCTTTCAAATCTGAATGCCTCAAGGGTGTGTAGTATGATCTAGTAGAGGTAAATCATGTGAACATATTGTATAAAATGTAGAGTGGTATATAAATGAAAAGAATTGTTGTATTTTTCAATAGGAAAACAAAGACCTTTTTGGATAGGATTGCAATGGATGAGGGAAGTTATTACTTTCCATCTTGCTCTTAAACTACCAATGCTTGCAATTTTCATCCAAACTCTAAATCTTAGACATAAGCATTCATCTTGACTTAAAAATAAATTCATTCTATCTAGACCAACAGAAAAGACACAGTGCGTAACAAATACACCGAAATAAATAGCTTAAGTATAGGCTATCACTTGCTGAATATAACCAACTGAGCCAGCCTATCTCCAAAAATAATTCAAGATGCCCTTGAAATAAGAAAACATTACTCAAAATACTCCTAAACATTTCATGGATACCAAAATTAAATACACTGATGCTAAATGAATCAAGTCGTATTTCCTTAAAGCATTTGAAAGAAATCTGTGAAAATACCTATTAACTTCTCATGGGGTATGGCAGTTGGAAGGGGGAACTAACACTACAGATATCAGAATGTCAAGCATTCTACTAGAAATTTGACTTATACTATCTCATTTAACTCTCTTTAGTCCTATTATTATCCCCATTTCAGAAAGGTTCTCAAATTTCTCTGAAGTCGGAGGGGAAGCCAAACATGGTGATGGAAAGAGAACTCATACTGGGTGGTGAACATATAAGGCAACAAATAGATGATGCACTGTAGAATTGTACACCTGGAACCTATTAATTCTTACTAACCAATGTCACTCCAATAAGTTTAACAATAAAAAAAATTTTTTTTTATTTCCCTCAAGTTAAATCCAGGTCGCTTTCTACTGCATACAATCAACCCACTAGAAAACACAAAATCTCACATGTACCACAGGATATACATTTCTAGTGAGTCAGGTCTAGAAGCCAAAGTTGAGACCTAAACACTCAGTACACTCTTTGGGAGTGTGGAAGTCTATTTGAACACTGATTTTTTTTCTTTCTCTAAATAAAAAGAGAATATACCTTGCTATGTAAAGAACTTCACAAAGTATATTTTATAAATGGCATGACTATAAGAGTTAAATCCAATTTTTCTGTCTCCAAGTCCAGCCCTTTTCCCATCAGAGCCTATCTCAGAAATCTAAACCAGAGCTCAGACACCTGAAGGATGACATCATAGTCCTCCAAACAGAGAAACCACCTACTTACTGAATAAATTTCCAGAGAAAAAAACACTTCCAACAATATCTCCAGGATGAGGCTATCATAGAAACTGCTGCCTTGATAGGAAAATTAACAAGGAAGGGATAATAGACAGATTTCCTGTCTACACAATGTATATTAGTTACTTGATGAAACCATCCCAAGCACGAACAGAAGAAAAAAAAAAACAATAGAACTATTTAATCTAGTGGAAACACTCTTGGAAACTGATATCAGAAGTGGGAGAGGGGAGATGCCAGAATAAAAAGCTACATACCAGTTCTGACAATTAAGTTTGTGAACTCATCCTAAAAAATGTGCTACATACCTCGTTGCTGAATATCACTACAATCAGCTTCAAAGTACTCTCCCTGGGAAGCTATGCACCAATGTCAGCACCTGGTCCACTCTTCGAAGCAATTTTGGAACTCTTTTTTTAGAATGACCATCAAAACTAACATCCTTTGACCCCTGATGTCCTGTCATCAAAATGTCTTCCTTTCAAGGTTGCCTTTATCTTCAGGTAAAAAAAAAAGTCATTGGAGGCCAGACCAGGTGAGTAGGGAGGGTGTTCCAATACAGTTAGTTATTTGTGTACTGGCTAAAAACTCCCTCACAGACAGTGCCATCTGAGCTGGTGCATTGTCATGATGCAAGAGCCATGAGTTATTAGCAAAAAGTTCAGGTTGTTTTTGCCTTTTTCACACAGGCTTTTTGGCACTTTCAAATAGTAACTTGGTTGACTGTTTGTCCAGTTGGTACCAATTCATAATGAACAATACCTCTGATATCAAAAATGGTTGGCAACATAATTTTGACTCTTGATTTGGACTGACGGAACATTTTTGGTCATGGAGAACTGGCTGACTTACATTGTGCACTGAGACACTTTGTTTCAGGGTCATATTGGTACACCCATGTTTCATCACCAGTGATAACACAGCCCAAAACATCATCTTACCTCTCCAAAAGGTCTTGGCAAACTTCAACTCTCCTAAGCTTCTTCAGGACCATTTCTGCACACACCTTTCTCATGCCAAGATTTTCAGTTAAGGTTTTATTGTTTCTCTATAGGTGTTCACTTGGTCAGCTATGCTTCTCACAGTTAGCTAATGATTTTGACACACAATTCCATGAATTTTTGCAATGTTTTCATCAGTTGTGCTCGTTACTGGCTGCCCTGACCTCTCTTCATCAGTGACACTTTCTCTCCCCTCAGAAAAACATTTAATTCATTTGTACACTGTCATTTTCTACATAGCATTATCCCCATAAACTTGGACTAACATGTCTTTGATTTCACTTCCACTCTTCCCAAGTGTCACAAGCAGTTTAATGTTTGTTCATTGCTCTAATTCAAGCTCTGACATTCTCACAACGGCACATAAAAACACGCAACAACAACAATGAACACCTCTCAGCAGGACACCACCACACATTGACATGAACACAGCTATTAGACACAGATACACCAAGGTTACGAAACCTTACCGAGTTGTTTGTACAATGCTGCCAATATAAGTATATGGTGGCAAGTTCACGAACTTAATTATCAGAGGAGATTTTAAATGGGGTGGTTTGGGTATGCAAAGACATTTACTGCAATGTCATTTAAACAATAAAACATTGAAAATAACCTGAAAATCCAAGACTAGGTGGATTATTAAATGAACTGTGATACATCAACCACACAGATGGTATTTTATATAACTGTTATATATAATCTTTCTAAACACTAGAAGGTTAAAGCTTAAAAGCACAGCATATATTAAATTTAAAAAAAATTGCTGTGGCATGCAAAAATAATGTGCATATAAGCAAAGAGCAGAAGAGAACATTAAAATGACAACTATTGATTTGTAAGGGTGTCAGGATTATAGATGTTTAGGGTCTTTATTTTTTAATTTCTAGTACATTTATTATAACTTATTTCAAGTAGAGTTTAACATTATTCAAAACTGACTTTTTTTAGCCAAGTAACAGAAAAAGACAAGACATTTGGGGAATCAGTAATTTTTTTTCTACTGTGTAAAAGTTCTTATAATTGATCTTTGTCATTTAATTTAATGTCACCCAAATTTACAGATCTTTGTTTCAAGGTAATGTAGATAAATGAGTCTCATGTTAGACTATTGACATTATCTTGGCACCTGTGCACATCAGCACTTTGGGTGTTTGATTAACACGTAATTGAGGTTTGGGAAAGCTAAGAACTTGGTATAAGACATCATCTCTCATTTTTTTCTAATTTTCATGGACTTAGAATTGAGAGATTTAGAATCTTTTCAGCCCTGGTTTTAGAACACACTAGTTATATAAGTCACTTTGCCCCATGTGGTTAGTTGTTCATCTCTAACAGACAAGGGTGGGAATCCCAGCCCCACTCACCTCGCAGGGCTATGAGGAGGCATGGATTCTCTGAAGGGCAAACACGTGCTCTGCAGAGTTCTAGGCAGGGGCACCGAAGACAGGAAGAGCTTTTCAGGTGTTTCACAAATAATAAAAACTACCATTTATTCCATGTTGTCTGCATGCCAAGCACTATAACCAGGATTTCCATGTGTCACTCATTTATTTTAAAAATATGTGTTGAGCACTCCCTATGTAATAGATGCCAGTACATACTAGGTACATGGAAGAAATTAGTTCCCTACCCTCATCGACCTGACAGACAAAAAAGAGCAATCATAATTTTAAAAAGTAAATTGTATGATGTGCTAGAAAATGAGGTGGAAAAAAATAAAAGTTTAATTGAATAAAGGAGGTCCTGAGGACAGGGGCATGGAATAGAGGAGATTTTAAATGGGGTGGTCTGGGGTTGGCATCACTGTGACATTGAGACTTGAAAACTCTCAAGACTTGAAACTTGAAGCAGTTCATTATGCAGATATTAGAGAGAAGAGCACTTCAGGCAGAGGGCATTTTAGGGCAAAGAAACAAAGGCTGGAGCTTGCTTGAGATGTCTGTCAAAAAGTAAGGGAGCTTCTATGATTATAGAGTAGAGTGCAGATGAGAGAAGAAATCAGAAATGAGGTCAGAGAGATAACAGAGTCTGATCATACAGGACCTTGTAAGAAACCATTTTAAGGACTTCGGTTTTTATTCTGAGAAAAACGAGCAGCCATTGGAGGGCTTGTTCAGAGGAGTAACCTGACTAACTTGCATCTTAACGTGATCACTCTGGTTAATTTACTGAGTATAAACCTCAGTGGGGCAAGAGTAGAACAAAACCAGTTAGAAAGCTATTACCAAACAAGTGAAGTAACACTACAGATGCATGAACACTACAGATGTCCAGAACCAGGAGAGCAGTAGCGAAGTTGGTGAGAAGTGGTTGGATTCTATATTTATTTTGAAATGAAAGCAAAGCAAACAGAATTTGCCTATGTGTTGAAAGGAGGGTATAAGAGAAAGAAAGGAGTCAAGGATGATTGTGTGTCTTTTGTCTTCAGAACTTAGAAGGATCAAGTTGCCATCATCTTACGTGGGAAAGACTGAGAATGGAACTGTTGGGCTTGATAATCCTCACCATAAAACTACGTTACAGGGAATATTGTCTGCATTTTATAGATAAGAAAACTGTTGCTTATATGGTTAAATGACTTACCCAAAATCACACAACTTTCCAGCTGTAGAGCCAGGATGTAAGCCCTGTTCTATGTGACCCCACAGTCTAAGCACTTAAACACTGAATGTTGTTGCTTTGCAAAGCAAAAGTCAGGACCATTCAAGTGTTCCCATCAGTGGTCACATATCAGAATCCCATAAATGTGTAGACATATGACTACTTTATTGATAATAGTGGCAAATGCAGAGAGGGTTCTAATACTGGTCATGATGTGAATCAAATGCCCAAGGAGACCTGACTTCACACTTGTTTATCCTTTTGTCCGAGCCTCCATGGTGCCCAGTTTCATGATGTAGCACTCAGGATTATATGTGAATCATGTTCAGCTTCAATCATAATAACTAATGGATCTCAACATGCTGGCCCAACCCCTGGCAGTAGTTGTTTCATAGCTTGTTCCCATTATAATCACCTAGGATGCCTTTCAAAATACGGATTCCAAGTCCCCACCTCCTCACCTATAGAAATACAATCTCCTAGAATGGATTCAGGAACCTTTATTTTCACAGTGTAGTCTCCTGCAGTTGACTCTTCTGCAGTCACACAGGCATCAGTTGGTTAAATGTTTCCTGAGACCTTCTAAGTGAGACAAGAGCAACAGAGGACAGGTGTTAGGTCCTACTGGCTTACCAGGTTAGATGTGCTAGCTAAGATTAAAAAGCACATCACCACTCAAAACATGGCCCCTGAGTACAGCAGCATCACTTGGGAGATTGTTAGAAATGCAGACTCTCAAGCCACACCCTAGGCCTACTGAATCTGAACTTGCATTTTAGCAAGGTTATGCCTGCTTTGTAGACATGGTGGAGCTTGAAAATCACTGGAACATACTTAACAACAAAAGTGGACCCTACCCTGAGGCAGATGAGCCCACTGGCCATTTGTTAAACAGCTAACATTTATATACAGCTCAGTTGGTACTAAACTGGGTGCTTTGCATACATTATCTTACTCCTCACAACAACTCTGCAAGGTAGATATTATTACCCCCACTTTACAGGTGAGAAAACAAAGGCTCAGTGAGTTATAGTAACTCACCAAAAGCCATTCAGTTTTGAAGAAGCAGAGCTGGGATTTGAACCGAAGTCTGTCACTGTCTAAAGCACATGTTCATTCCACTGTACCAGACTGCTTAAATGAACAGCAAATAAAAGGCCCAGCTACATTTAGGGAACCTCATATGGGCATTCAGGTGAAAAATGGAGTTTGCTGTCCAAGAATGGCTGTAGTGGGATTCAGAACAACATGCCATTGAATCAGGCTTGTTCTCCTAGCTTTAACCACACTGGATAATTGCCAGTACATTTTCATAAGACAGCAGGCGCAGCCACTCTCTATTACACACAGTGTGGCATCTGGCATCTGGCTGGCTCTTGGGATGGCGTAGGCCATGTTCTACACTAGATGGGCAGTACCCTGTGCTCTTTGTAGCAGCGACAGTTCTGTAATGAGTAAACTATTCCCTTAAACTGTTCACCCATGTGTGGTAAACGGAACCAGAACAACTACTTCAGGGTGAGTAAAACAATGCCATTTACGTACCACCCGGTGCTCTAGAATTTCGCAGGTAGCAGTAACAATCATAGCAAGCTCTTGTAGAATTCCTTGGAGTCTGTAAAGACCACTGCCATTTGTTGCTTTATTTGACTCTTAGAGAAATCCCAAAATTTGATGAGAAAACAGATTCAGAAAAATCAATGACTTCTTCAGGACCACACAGCTAGCAAACAGCCAAGCATGTACTCTAACCCTTGTCTTCTGACTTTAAATTGTGTGTAAATCCAAGACAGTGAGTGTAAAATAGTTTAAGAGTTGAGCCCCAGAGCAGGGAGGATTTTCAATATGGATATACTGGAAGTTATCACCCAACAGGAGAAAATTAGTGCTGCTAAACCAGAACACAGCTTTTTGAGGAAAGACAAACCTTGGCTGCCAATGGCCAGGGAACATCCATTTGCTCTCCATTTCCTGAGGTCTTTACAATGAGCTAGTTCGACTGAACAGAGGGAAGAATTCCACTGAAAGCAAGATCGGTTCACAAACTCCCTAATTAAACTCAGGAGGCTCCTCAGGCTTATTTCTGTTGTTACAAGGAAAACTAAGTGCCCTCACCTCCCTTCCTCCCCTCCCCCGCCTCCCTCACTCCTTCTGGACTTCACTATGAGTGTGTAAGGCAGTTAACAACCACCTACCAGAGTGCTTTCCACAGCACTGTCCAGCTCTGCAGGCCAAGCATACTGTGCAGCTGGGACATTCTGTGTACTCTGCTACTCCTCCGCTTTAAGGGCATTCTCAGTAAATCCTTTCATAGGTAACACCATATGTCATTAGTGCTGTGGGTTACCATCCACCATGTACAAAATGACATCCAGTGCGGTGAGTTCATTCACTCCAGTGTTATCAAGACTTGAGGGAAAAAAATTAACCAGATTACTGCAATTGGGAAACCTCACCACTGGGGGGCAGTAGCTGGTCACTAGCTTATTGGGACAGTCAGGGGATAGTCGGGCAAGTTTTTTTACACTCTGATGTGGAAGCTGTAGAGCAGCGAATCTGCAATTAAAGGGCATCTAAAGAAGGTAAAAACGCTCAAAGAAAGAGCATTTTTACTAACTTGAAAGTCCTTTTAACCTATAAGGAGGAGCAGCTACAATAAATTTTCCTAGAAACAGAGAGGCAAGGAGGTCATCTCACCCACTTCAGGACTTCGGTGCAGTTAATAGGGCCATTGACTCCCTTGGAAATAGGGTAAACACATCTAAAAGAGAGAGCACAATAGGGCCCCTTTATTATGGTTCTAATGAGCCATAGCAGTCAACCCTTCTAGATGTGAGACACTTATTGTGTGGCATATCTAACAGGCGCCTGAGGAAAACAGCAGCAGAAGCAAATGTGTGAGTTCACAAAACTAGAGTTAGACTGTCTCCAGGGTGGCTGTCATAACTCTCCCAGCCAGAGAAATCTTCAGAGGTTTGAACAGTTAGCGTGCATGAAGCAAGCCAAATGGCCTGTTACGCGCAGACTTTCATATGGCCCCCACTGCAGTTCTCCGGATCGAGGGAGAACAATGGGGAAGCATTTCTGTCTCGAACTGAGTACATGGTGGAATTGAATATGCATACCCCATTGAGGATATTTCCCAGAAGCAGTGGATAGAACTGGAGAACACAGGGCTGCAGCCACTTTGGGATAGTTTCCTCTATTGGCATGTTAGACGAGGCCTGAGAGCATCGGGGGGCAATTCCAGGCGACACGTCTTTGACCCAGGGAAAGCTAGATGATTTGATATAGGCATCCCCCACTCGTGAAATGGGACATATGGACAATGGCCTTGAACTTGCTCCTGCAGTCTGGAGTAAAGGGCTAAAGAGTGTTTCATGCTCAAGGAGCAATAATGGACCTACCTCTGTAAGACCCAGATGATGAATACCTTTCTGCGTTCTTACTGTGGATCTGGTCAAAGAGCCCCAAGGTGCTCTCCCTGAGAACTCCAGACACTGGACTAGAATGCAAACTCATCACTATGCTGAGTATATAACTCATCGAACCCAGCTGTAGGACACTTTACTGACATCCCACTTTTTTAAGCATTGCCACAGAATCAGCTGGAGTCACTAGAGAGACTGTCATAAGTCCCCAAGGATGGGAATGGCATAAGGAAAGACACCCTGATGCCTTGGATTAGTAACCACCTCCAGTGGCCGACTTCTCTTCCCTCCCTCTCCCCTGCCCCCAGGCTCCCCTTCCATGTTCCTCCCACCTTCCAGTAAACTAATTGCATTTGAATTCTTGACTCAAGGTCTGTTTCTGGGGACCCCAAACCAAAATACCAAAGTCATCAACCGAGAAATAGGAGTCATCAGAGATAGGCCTGTGTCAACATGAATGCTCTGAGATAATGTGGTCAAATAAACACTTGCTGACCTACTTCCCTATAAAAGAAAATACATCAGGAAGGGAAGTGTTTTAAAACTATTATTCCTGATACTCACAGAGCCAAACTGTCTGTGGGGCAAAAGCACATGTTTCCACACTTCACCTCGGAGTCTGTGTGTCCTTCTTCCTTCCTCCAGGTAAGAAGGCTGGAACATCGCAGAGCAGACAAGTTGCCTGCCTGTCCCTCAGTGACAGGGACTCTTTCTCTGACTCCTGACTGGCTTCTACTCATTAAGTTCTCAACTTATCACACAACTTGCAGGAAGCCTCCTCTGGCCCCTTCCTTTCTCTCCCTCTTTCTCTGACAAACACCCACTTCCCCTGCCCTGGAACCAACTGCCTGTTTGAAACTGACTCTCTACTAGGCTGCACAGTTAGTGGAGGCAGGAACTGTGTTTGTCTTTGTATTTACGCTAAAAATATGATGCAGGGTCCACCATGCAACAGGTGCTCAGACTAATTTTTTCATAAGTGAGTAAATGAATCAATGGAACATTCTAATCCTGATCATTGTTTATGATCATTGATCACATTCTCCTCCACTTACCAAAGCAAGTGACCTAAACTCAGAGGACATCTGGATTACAAAGGACCCCAGAGATCCCTTAGGAGGTCATTTCACAGATAGGAAAACTCAGACCCAGTACGTTACAAGGCTAGGATTTGGAAAACCTGGCTTCTACCTTTAGATGAGTGACCTTGAACAAATCTCAAATTAATTCTCTCATTCAATAAACCACCTACATCTGTTTCCCATCTATAAAGCTAGAATAATTGAATTTGCCTTACATACTTTAAAAAAGTTTTCCTTCTTTCAATATTTATTGAGCACTGAGTAGGTGTCAGGCCCTCTGCCAGGGACTGAAAGAACAATACTCAGCACTCAGACTGTGTCCTCAGGAGCTGGTAGTGGTAATGGTCCAATGAGACGAAGAATGCATCCTACAAAAGGGGAAACTGATATACAGAAAGCTAAGTTAACTGCCCAAGTTCATACAGCTAGTTAACAGAATAACTGAATTTCAAACACAACTTGATTCTAAACAAAATGCTACCTCCTCACACCTAGAGTTTCAGGCTCCCTCATCCACCTCCCTCTAGTATGAGGCTCCCTATGCTTCTGCCCTTGCAGGACTTAGATTTTAGCGAAGCTTTATACTTCAGTGTACAATCTAATTTTAGCAACAGGATGGGTGATATGGCCAAAATTAGCTAAAGAGTAAAGGCATGAAATATCAGGCACTCAAAAAGTACTAGCCACGTTGAATCAAACTGAATAGTTTTAATAATTTGGTTTCATGAAACCTGGAACATCCAAGGGTTCCAACCACTTCAAGCCCTCCAGCTGTATGTAAGCAGTTTAATTCCATTCCATTCAGTAAGTCTTTATTGGCTGTATATGATGGCAGGACACTGCATTAAAATGGGTGATACAAGGATGAGCCTGGAGGACTAAAGAATATGTATCAGAATTCATCTTAAATGAAAGCTGCCTCCGCACCTCATGCTTAGATGCTGCCTGGTCAGTGTTTATTAAGAGAATAGATGAATGCATGAGTTCTCATATTCCAATTATATATGCCTTTCAAAAGAACAGATGCTGAGTCACACAGAGGTTTAGTTGAATCCTAGGTGTGCCACTTACCACTATAACCTGGAGCAAGTGTGTAGCCCCTCCAAGAGTGCTTCCTCATCTGTAACATGATGATAATACTGTGCACATGCCCTCTTTTCTCTTTTTTACAAATAGAACATTTGTAGGAACCAAAGTTTTGAGAAAGAAAGAGGGAGTTTAGAGCTTGCTGCACTACTGAGAGATTTTAAAGTTCTCTTCATAGCCCTTCTTTCCAGGTCTTTGGGATTGGTCCTTGGAGCATGGAACTGGATCAGACTTCTGTCCGCAAAGCTGGCCTGCTCTGTGGCTTTTGGACAAGTTCCTTCATCTCTCCAAGGCTTACTTTCTTTATCAATAAAATGGGGACAAAAATTGTAGCTAACTCAAAGGATTACTGTGAGGACGAACTAAGGTAACGTGTGGAACGCTCCCCTTTCAGTACCTGGCATACAGCACATTCAATAAACAGTAGTTCCCCTCCCTTATGCTACGTCCTCCTTGAGCTGCCTTAACGCTAGCAGGGTCTCATGGGTTACAACTCATTTCTCACTTTTCCATCAGCGTCTTCCAGTCCACATTTAGTAAAGCCCCAGCCAGCACCATATCAAAAGCAGTAGCAGAAAGATCTCCCCAACCTGAAGCCTACTACCTGTTATAACTGGGGGTGCCATCACACAACAGCACAGGAGCCCCATCCTGAGCCACCTAATTGCCAAGGAGGTCCCCTACCAGCTCCAGGTAATGGAAAGGAAAGGCCCTCTTTAACCCCAAAGAGAACCTACGCAGCTGTGCAGCAGCTGGCATAGTTCAGAGTAAACTTAAATAGGGAAAGCCTATCTGTTGGGGGACAGTGAATCAGCCAGCACCCAGGTCCCCAGAGACACCTGTGGGTTCAAGGTGGAAGCTGTGGGAGGCTGACTTCATTGCTGAGCTCATAGTGCCACCTGGTGGACATTCTGTGCCACCACAGCCATCAGCTTCTGGAACCCAGCAGCCATCAGAGACAGCTTCTACAGGTGTGTACCCTGATTGTCTAATAGATCCATTAGCCTCTTTCATAACTAATGAAGAACATACCTACCAATTCCCACACTTGGGAAATTCAGTGTGCAAAGTGCAGGGCAAAGCTTTGTTGTTAATGTGGACCTGAGTCAAATCTTTGAGTTCCAAAGCTGCTGACTTGCAGGTGGGTGGCTTAAGGAAATTTACTGCTTAGCTTGCACACCTTCAAAATGGTGATGATTATGTTAGAGGAAGAATTAAAACACCTTGAATTCAATATATATTGGTTCAATTCTTCTGCCACTCGCATAAACTAATGTGAGTTCATTGTGTAGAAAGCATGCAGGGTTAACGTCAAATTAGTCTGCAGGTCACAATTTTTATAAATATTTTTAGTCTTTTAATTACACTTTCCCATCAGTCTTCATAATCTTCTGTCCCCTAAGAGAACCCAAAGACCCAAGTTAAGAACCACTTATTAAGACCCTTTTATTTCCTTCTGTCTCACTATAATAGGCCACACAAGAATTTATGAGAAATAGCAAACATAATGATTAATGATGTAAAGGTAACAATAAAAGTGATGGCAACAGACCCCAGGCACTGGGTAAGCCTGTCCCAACAACAGGTTATAAAAGACCCAACAGGGAGGAGGATATGATATCATAATGCAATTGTGGCATCAACTGACAATGTTAAGGCTAGAAGAGAATTCACTTTCCTAAACTTCCATTTTACACAGGAGTAAACTCAGGCCCGTGAGGATGGAGCTTTGCAAAGATCACACAGAAATTAGTGACAGAACTGGGGACAAAACCCAGATTTCCTAAGTAGAGAGAACACAACCCTTTGATATATAAACGAGGAGGCATTTCAAATCAGCAGGAAAAAGAAGAATTAGTCAATAAATCGCTAATTGGAATAAATGGCTGGTATTTTAGAAAAGGAAATAAAACTAGAGTCTTGTATCACTTCCTATAACAAAATAAATTCTAAAGAGATTTTTAAAAATGTTTACATAAAAAAATTAAAGAAATAAAACCAAAAAAGTAAAATAAATGGGTTAATCGTTTTATAAACTTAGAGTGAGGAAACACCTTAATGAGCATGACAAAAATCCCTAAGTCCTAAAGGCAAAGGCTGCTAAATTTGACTACATAAAATGTTTATACTTCTGCCCAAGGAAACAAAACTAAAAGAACACAGAAACTTAGGAGAATATTAGCTATTCGTTCCCTAGACAAAGAGCAAACTTCCTTACTGTAAAATTAGCTTTTACAAATCAGTAAGTCACACAACCCAACAAAAATGCTAATGTCCAATAAGTAGATTTTAATATGCTCAATTACACTTCCAATTAAGAAAATATAAATTAAGTCAACATTGGGATATCACTTTACATCTCTATCAGTTTGGCAAAATAATTAAAGTTAAATAATCCTGTTTTCAATTATGAGGGGGGAAAAGGTACTTCCATACACTATGGGAGTATAAATTGGTCCAAGTTTTTAGAGACACGATTTGAGAGAGTCTGCTCCCCGCAATGTAAGGTGCAAATACTAGCCTCTTTTTTTGTTTTTATGCACACATGCCCTCACGTCCAACACTGCCTTCTTGGTGCCCTGCTCCAATTTTCTAAAAGTCCAAGGGCTTCTCAGTCAGAAAGAGAGGGTAGCCTGGGCCCTGCTCACACAATCCAGCAAAAAGATCTGGAACATTAGATGTGCCTGCTCCTACGGTTGCTTCTCATTCAGCACAGCTTCGACTCACTATAGAAGGCTTGTTCTGGAATGTTCCCCAGATGAGTGCTGCCTACTGTTCCACTGCCCAGCAGTCCCTGTCTCAGTCATTGGAACTGTACAAGAGCAGAAAATGCCTACCTCCAGTGTCAGCTGTGAAAAATGCTTCTCATTACACGAAGGTCCTTGAGCTCAAAGCTCTTAGGTTTTCCTCACATAGCTATCCTGCTTCCACAGAGCTGGAGGATGCCTCGTGGTGGCAGAGGTGCAGGGCCAGAGTCTGTCCTCCACAGGCTGGGAGGGACAGAACTGGCACCAGTGGACACATGCCCCAGAGGGTTTGGGGTAGGGAGAGGCAGTGCCCCGAGTATGATGACAGATCTGGACCCTACCAGTATGGCTGGTGTGGGACCTCATTCTAGATGCCAGTAGGTCTTTGGAAAATCTATGAGCTCTTGTGTTACAGCCACTTGAGTGCCACAGGCTCAGAATGTTCTCTCAGCTGAGAGTCACTTTCCTAGAGAGCCAGGAAGCTCTCAGGGGTCAGTTTCTGCATACCCATTACTCTTCCCCACTATCAGACCATACTTAAGGCCACCAACATCCACCCAAAAAACTCTCTCTAACTCAGAAGCCCAGTGAGGAGTGAATGCAGAAAGGACAGTGGGGAGGGGTGGGACCCCCTGCCTCCCAGAGGGACTTCTATCCACTGGCCTAACCCCTCCCCAGAGCTTCCCACTGGCTCTGTTATCTACATTATTTAGGGCAGGCACCCAACCCAGTGCCTATCTGCAGATTTAAGATATGCCTTCGAGATGTGCTTCAGGGTGAGAGCAGCTGGCAGCTGCCTTCGCTGAAATGGAAGAAAACACTTCATCTATGGTAGGGCTCTCCCTGATACCAGACATGTGATTTCGCAGTTTGTCTTACAGAAATACTTGAATAGTACACATAGATAGCCATTGTAGCCTTCTTTGTAAGAGTAAAAAACTGGAAGTAACCTAAATGTCCATAACTATGCGAATGATTAAATAAATTGTAGTATATCCATACCATAAAGTGCCCTGCAGCATTAAAAGCAATGAGGTAGAGTTGTGGTTACTGATGTGAAAATATGTGCAAGATTCTTGAGTGAGAAAAAAATCATACAGCCAAGCAGTATTATAATGTCCTCCTTTACCATTTTTCAGGAGATTCTCTATAAAAATAACAAACATTATATGCCAGGCACTCTGAGGGCTTTACATATATTAACTCGTTTAATCCTCCTAACAGCCTTAGAGGGCAGGTGTCCAGCTTACATACAGGAACACCGAGGCGCAGGGAGGTCAGATAACAAGGAAAGCTCATAAAACCAGCAGGCATTGGGAGTTCTCGTTGGAACCCCAGCAGCCTGGCTTCAGAGGCTAACATCTCAGCACCACACTGCATTTTTCTCTATAGGTGGGTATGCCTACACTTGTTTAAAAACAAATCCAAGAAAACTCTTCACACTCATTATCTCCAAGAATCAGGATTAGGAAACTCAAGAAATGGAAGGATTTTTACCCTTTCACTGTATGGCTTTCTGTACTACTTGACTATTTTTTTCTTTTTATTGTTAAATTTATTGGGGTGACACTGATTAGTAAGAATTACATAAGTTCCAGGTGTACAATTCTACAATGCATCATCTGTGTTATGTCACGTTCATCTACTTGACTATTTTTATGAGTATGCATTGCCTTTGCAATATACATACATATGCAATGTACATACACATACACATAAACACAGATGTTAAGAAATGTTTGGGAACTAGTAGAGAGTATTAAAAATAACAGCCAGCACTCTCCTATGCCTGGCACTAATCTTAATGTGTTAGCTGTCAGTTAATCCTCATGTATTAGCTGTCAATTAATCCTCAAAGAAGCCCTACAATGGAAGAACTATAATTACAGTTCTGGCCAAGAGGCCTTTTAAAGGCACAGAATGATACATCATTTACCTAAATTCACACATAGATACAAGCATTTGACCCCAAAATCACAGCTTAACCCCTGTACTACAGGTACCTCTTAAATGGAGAGCTAAGTACTCTAGTTCCAGGCTTAGTTCTCACTCCTCTCCAGCCCCATCCTAACCCCAGTCACTCCCTAAGCTCTGATTTAGGAACGTAGCAACCGTGAAGCTTATATTTTATGGTGTACACACAGATGTCATTTATTTGTTCCATCGAAGCTCCCAAAGGGGAAATAAGATACTTTTCATGTCTATTACTCTGGCAGTCATCCAGAGCCTAGAACTTAGGAGTTGGCACCAAGATGGGTATTTTCTGAAGTGAGGGAGAAAAGGAGAGCTCCACCATCCGCATCTCCTTCCTACTTTGTTAGTGTGCTCATGGGCACACACACATCTCAGATTGCACCTCTTCACAATATTTCAGTTTTCAGGGGAATAAAACAACTTTAAAACAGCATCTCAGCCTCTTTTGTTTTTTTCTTCATAAAGAGAATAGTATGGTCCTACTTGCTCTCTCCCGTAATTCCCAATTTCTCAGAACCGACACAGCAGCACCACCTTGTGTTCAAAAACCATTATGTCACCCCAGTTGAACTACGTAAACAGGCCAAAGTCTCCTTTTTCCAGTCTGATAAACGTTAATGATCTCTTTCTCTCTCACTCACTCACTCACACACTCACTCTCTCTCTCACACACACACACAGTCTTATACACGTCACCCCTTTATAAATACCATTATGTAATGGACACGGTGTGCTGTGCTTACCTTACCCTTTAGTAAAGGACTTGTCACCCGGCTGCTAAGTGTGTATGTCTGTAGACAGCCTTCAAGTGTCAACTCCAGGAATTACCTCTGTGGCAGAGAGATATCTCCCCCAAGGTCATGCCCTTCCCATGGGTGACCCACATATAATGAAACACACAATGGTGTAAAGACCTGGCACTCTCGGCCCAACATTTCTGAAGGACCATACTCACCCCATCCAGGGCTCCCTATGGGTTGGCTGATGCTGTCATTGGACCCACATTGCATGTCAGCTTCCCCCTCTGCCCAATTTGATTCCCGTTCCTCTCTTCCATAGGTGTCAATCAAAAGGTACACCTTAATAACCATCCTGCAGGCTAAACTTCATCACAGGCAGAATCTACTTCTGCAACACTGGGCTTCTGAAACGTGGAAATATCTGTCTTTATTTATCTATTCAAGAAGGATTTACTGAGCCTGCATGCATTGTGGAATAAATTAGAAGGTCTAATTCTCTATTTCAATAACCTGTAGGTCAAACTACAGTAACTACCACCAGCCCACCCCAACCCCACCACCACTTATCCACTGGGCGTATGTTCCAAGATGTACAGCAGAGGCCTGAAACCACAGTTTATACTGAACCCAATATATACTATGTCTTTTCCTATATATTCGTATTCAGTCCTCACTTAATACCTTCGTAAGTTCTTAGAAACTGGACCTCTAAGTGAAACGACACGTAACAAAACCAATTTTACTGTACACTGATATAAATAAGAGTTAAGTTCCTAAAGGCATATTTCTGGTCATAAAAACATCAAACTTCTAAATAAAAACGCAAAACACTCCTAATAGTAAACATTTATATTAGCTGTACATACATTTAAAAAAAATAATGGAAACCAGGAAGATTATTTTCCAAACCTCTGCGTACGCCTATTGAGGGTCACGTGAGTGGCCAGAGCCAATCCCGGCAGCTCAGGGTGCAAGGCAGGAACCAGTCCCGGAGAGGGCGCTATTTCATCTCCCAGCGCGCTCACCCACGCTCACTCAGACTGCGACAATTGAGACACGTCACCTCACCTCACACGCACATCTTTGGGACGGAGAAACCCACGCAGACAGGGGAAGCACGTGCAAATCCACAGACCTGGCCAGGAGTTGCTTTTTTGTTTCTCATCAACATTATAATGAAACAACATGGAATGAAACAACGTTATTCAAGTACCTGCCGAACATAACAATGATAAAATTTCATTTATAAATTACAAAGTAACAGACGAACAGTAACTAATAATAAAATAGAACAATTATAACAACACACCGTAATAAAAGTTTTGTGAACATGGTCTCTCTTTCAAACTATCGAATTGGACTGTACTTACCCCTCCTGTGACTGAAGCGAGATGGATGCTACACGCGCCGGCGATGAGATGAAGTGAGGTGAGTGACGGAGGTGCTGAGGCACAGCGTTAGGCCTTTGACCTGATGATACCAACGGTAACGAGCCCTTCACAGCTTCTCTTTGGCATATTCAAACTGCCAGCAACACTGCTGTTGCACTTTGGGGCCATTATTAAGAAAACAAGTGTTACTTCAACACAAGCACTGCCGGACCTGGACCATCGACCTGACAACCGAGATGGCGGCGGCTGCGTGACTGGCGTGGGGTGGGTGCGGGGAGAGTCGTCTGCAGCGTGGATACGCTGGACAGAGGCATGATTTATGTCCGGGGCGGGGCAAGGCTTGATGGTGCGGGATTTCGTTACACTACTCAGCGGTGTGCAATGTAAAACTTATGAATTGTTTAATTCTGGAAACTTTCATTTAATATTTTCAAACCCTGGTTGATCATGGGTAACTGAAACCATGGAAAATAAAACTTTAGATAAGAGGACTATTGTAGTCTAAATGCAGTTCCTGATAATGCCAGCTGGCTTTTAGGCAGGGAGAGGACAAATAAAACAGCTGAATCCGTGAATAGCATCCAAGCCCTCTGTGAGGTCCTGCAGTAACTAAAGGAAACATCAGGGTCATATAATATTATATTTTATCAATGGTATGTGACCTGCCACTCATGGAAAAAAAAGGATGACTATTTCCCACATGGATTCAAAGAGTACCTTTTGAACATGTTTATTTAAGTTGCAGGGGTGGGGGGACGGGCGACCTTTCCTGTGGCAGCATTTTGTAACGCCCTCCTGGCTTTAGCCCCTTTCCATGACTGCAGCCATCAAGGGCATTCTTAGGGAGAATCTCCTGACCCCTACAAATCTCCTGACCCCTAATACAGATACACAAGTGCTAGGCGTCCCCCACCTATCTTCTAAATGCAAGCTCCTCACATCTTGCATCATGCATTTCAACATCAAGGCACCAAATCATCTTCACTCATGGCCAGCTTCACAGATACCCATATTGTATAGCCTGCATATCCCCAAGAGAGAAGAGAAAGCCAGGCGTTCTAAGGGCATGCCTGTTGTCAGCTCTGAACAGCCAGAACTACTATATAATGCCACTGAGTGGACACCCGGTACTCTGTCCAGCAGCCACGCACCTTCCACATCTCAGGTACCTCAGCCTCTTCTTCTGGGAAATATTCTCCCCCTGCTCTAACCGCATGGCTCTCACAGAAGTTATGTTCATACATGATTCCATCTTTTCCATCAGCACCACCATTAGGAAGAAAAAGCCCATCTAACAAAAGGACTGTGGCTTTGCCGGCCCCTGCAAGACAAGCACAGCAGAGTGCACCTTGTTAAGAAATAAAGTAGTAGGGTCCAGTTTGTTACACTCTAAACAAGTCACTCATCTCTTTGAGCCTTCTTCATTTGCAACAAGAGATCAAATAATAGCCATTTGATGGCCTACTATGTGTCAGGTGCTATATTTGGGTCTTACTGAGAGCGTTGCACATACATCTCCCAACTACTCAGTGAGGCCAAAAGTCCAGCCTCTTTACCCAACATATTATTGTATTCTAGCACTGCACAAGTTCTTGAAAGAGCAGATGTAAAAGCCCCTCCTAACATAGCACCTGCACATCATAGGCACTGAATAAATTCTAGAAGAGAATGAAGTTAAAGTAGAATAGTAGCCATTCAGTGAAAACTTACACAATGGATTGCACAGCACAGCCCAGCACCATCACATATATGAGTCTGTCAGTAACTCTGGTTAACCTTACAATGAAAATGGAAGAGGCAGTGTGTGCTCCCTTACCCTGATCACCTCTCACAAAAAGAACTTGTCCAAGAGGCAGGTTCAGGTGCTACCTAGACCCAAGCCCCTGAGAATCGTTCCCTGTCACTTTACCACTTCTTCCTTTGCCTCCAGTAAGAAGTTTAGGGACTCTCATGTATTTTCATCACACTTGCCTCGCCTTCGTGATTTATGATCTGTTGTTCCTCCGTCACCAATTGCCTGAATTTCAGAAATTTCTTCTGTGGTCATAGAAAAGTCAGTGAGGCTTCCCTCACCCAGACCTTAACTTCCTTCCAAGGTGAAAATGAAGCAGCAGGCCCAGAGCACCCCAGGACAATGGAGCTTCACTTAACTAATCTAAATAAGAATCGTGAAGAGATAATATGAATGGTCTTCACCCAGTGTATTTGACACCTGGTGGGGATCATTTTTTAACAATCCACTTCTCCATAAAATAAATTTGTTTTCAGTAACATTCATGAAATTAAACAAATAATCAGGATGAGCGGACAAGGAATGCAAGCAGTGAATGTTTTTTCTGTACTGTGTGTGTATATATATATATATATATATATATACACATGACAATAAAAATAAAAACAAATAAATATTAAGGTAGAAAAGGGGAGAAGTATAGGTTAACATTTTATATTTACACGAACTGCTTTTTCTTTAAAGGAAAGGGTCATTAAGACATGGACAAATGCTTCCAAGAGAGTGAATCCCACAGCGTTCCAAGAATGATTTGCACAGAGGGTAGAATTGAAGAAACTCAGGTTCTGTTTCTTTGTCTTTCAATCACTGCACTATCCATTTTTTATTTTGAATCTACTGCTTAAATGTAGAAATACGTAAGAACACGGGAGCTGTGTCCAAAATAGGCTGGAATCATTCCACACTGGTATGAATTTACTTTCCAAACCCACGTGTGTAGCTGAGTCTGCAATGTGGTGGGGGATAACTAAATAATTGAAAAGGCTCCAAATAAACTTCCATGTAAATTATAATTTTTAATAAAGGATAAGTAATAAAAATGTACTAGGTGAAGCATGTATGTGTGTATATATTGAAATTATTCAAACTCCACAGTCTTTCTTTTTCCCCAGGGACAAGTATTTTGTAACTGACATTGTTTAGAATTGCTAGTTTATGGTCATAATAAAAAAAAAAAACCCTTCCAGACAACTTTATTACTGTTTATAAATTCTCCACAGAAAATGCACCCTTTGCTCACACAGGCAGCAACACTCAATCCGACAGCACACATACCCCTCCCCCCCTCGGTACACCACCGTCATGGGCTACTGTTTTTTAGATTTCTGCTTTGTGCCCCAAACTGTGCTACACACTGAAAATATATTAGCTCACTTAATTCTTCAAATAGTTAAGTGAGTTGTACTCAGGATGGTTCAAAGCACACAGCGAGGCCTTTATAAATGTTAGTTCTCATCTTCGTCATCACTAATCCCACTCAATCACTTAAAACCAAGGCTCAGAGAGGCTAAGTAACTTACCCAATGTGACCCAGATGGCTAAAAGCGGAAACAGAATTATTAAATTCCAATCTACCTGACTTCAGAAGTGAGTTCTGTCCACAAAGCCATTTGGCAAACATTTGCAGGCTGGATATGGTATAATAGAAAGAGAAACTTCCTATTCGGCAGGGATTCCACAGGTTCCAAAAACTTCTGTCTGCAGTGAATTACCTCTCATACAAACCTTTCACAATTGTGATATCGTAACAAGAAATACAGGGATTGTCCAGAAAGTATCCAACCACGCAATATGAAAAATAGGGGCACTTATGGCTGGATTTTTTTTCCAGACAGCCCTTGTATATTTGGTCTCCATCCCTACGTCTGGCAGAGCTCCTAAAACTCTTGGCTTTTCCCAAGTGGTGAGAGCTTATTGAGATGTCTTTCATTGTGTCAATGAGGTGACTTTGGGAAAGCGCATAGAGATGGGAGCTGGTTGCTGGGGGAATGGACCAGGCGATTCGAGGGTTGGAACTTTCAGTCCCACATCCTGACCTCTGGCAGCTGAATCAGTCCCCGTTAGCCAATTATTTAATCAAGCTAGTCTTTGTGATGAAGGCTCCATAAAAACCTAAAAGGGCTGGGTTTAGAGAGCTTCTGGGTTCGTGAACACGTGGAAATTCGGGGAGAGAGGTACGAGCACATGGAGGGGGCGTGGAAGCTCTGTGCCCTTTCCCACACCTTGCCCTGTACATCTCTTCCATCGGGCTATTCCTGAGCTACATCCTTTTATAATAAACTGGTGATCTATTGAGTAAAATGTTTCTCTGCATTCTGTGAGCCACTCTAGCAAGTTACTTGTAGCCAAGGAGGGGATCCACAGAGACCTCGGATTCAGTTGTGACTACAGGAAACACGGGCTTGTATCTCGCGGGGGTCAGAGGTATGGTTGGAGGGGTCAGTGTTGGAGAACTGAGCCATTAACCCGTGGGATCTGAGGCTATCCCAGATAGTGTCAGAACTGACCGAATTGTAGAATACCCACCTGGTCCTGGGAATTATTTGTTGATGTGGGGAATTCCCCACCATGTTGGAATTGGTAGCAGAACCTATTTACTTACATGACTGCCATTCATCCCACTTTTTAGTTTTAAGAAACATGGATAATATTTATTAGAATGTAAAGTTGAAATGTCTGTGATAACTGGATAAATGTGTGTGTCCCCCATAGGCTGATAGCTGCAAGAGGACAAGGTGGGACATCTGCTTTACTCCCACAGTGTCCCCAAGACCTACCATGTGTCTGTCCCAGGACATCATGGGCACCAAAAATACATGTTACATGAATAAAGAATGAGCAATAGAGTTCTTTCAGAAATATTTTCTGATTAAATTGGGTCCTCACAATAGGACCATAAGGTAACATTTTTAAATGAAAAAAATTAAGGTTGAAAAAAATGGAAGCTTCCATCCCAAGGTTCTTCATTTAAAGCACTTTGTTGACATTGTCCTCAATTCCAGACCCCTTTGACCTTCCTTCAAACCTGCCTGGCACCCTGGCTCCTTGGACCCCATGTGCTTAGCTGTTGTTTCCTTGTCTGTATTCCCACCTAGGCTGTGATCCCTGTAAGGACAGGGATTTTGTCTTGCTGACTGCCACAACCCCAACTCCTAGCACAATATTTTATGTATGTATTATATGTAGTATGTAGTATATATAAAATAAATATATGTATAAGTACACATGCATGTATATTAAATAATAAAATAGTCTGAACTTGAGTCTCAAGTTTGCCTCCTCTTAGCTGTGTATCCTTAGACAAGTTAAACACTCAGAGCCCAGTTTACTCACCTATAAAGTGGGAAATACCTCAATGGAAAGTTTCTGTAAAGATTAACAACACTGGAATGTCTAGAATAGAGCCCGACACCTATTGAGAGCCAGCAAACAGTGAATGCTTATTTTGCCTGCCCTGTTCAGCTGCAGGCACAGAGGACCTTCTAATGTTAGGTTCAGACACTCACCAGTTCCTGAGCTAAAGCTGAGATGCTTGTCCATGTGCGATAACCCTCTCCACTCCTTTCCTGAGTCTGGCATCCAGTGTTCTGGGGTGTCTCCTGGACCTGGGTCACTGAAGTGACAGTCACCCTGTGTTGCACCCTGCAATACTCATTTTCTCCTGTTTTATATGCCCCTGATGATTCTTGATTTCTGCTCATTCTGACTCTTGTTTCTGCTCTACTCTGCTCTCTCTGTGTGTCTCCTGACACACCCACTAAAATGGGACTGCATTTAACAAATCTTGTTGTAGTCATGGACTGTGGATAAAACACAAGCCTGTCTTTGAGGGGTTTGCAATCCAGCGGTGGGGACAGCCTTTGTACATACACAAAGAAACTGCAATTCAGAATGGTAAATGCTGTGATGCAGGATGCAAAAGCACCCTGAGAAACCTGAGGACAGGGTGACCACAGCCTTCTTACCCTACCTACTCTGAGAACTCTGTGTTGTAAGCACACCAAGGCCTTGAGAGGGGCAGTGAACTTTGCTCGTTTTAAGGGAAAGAGAAATTTCCTGATGAGGGTCCAAGCTAAAAAAAGGATCCACACCCCTACTGGGGAGAAACATGGCACAACTGTCAATGCACTGACAGAGTAGCTCCAGGCTTTCATCTCAACCACAGTCTGTCACACTCCCCAAGATGAGAAAGAGCCCTCCGAAGAATGGAGATGTCAGGACATAAATAGGCCACCAGGATAGAAGACACTATCTGATAGGCTTGGACAAGCCCTCTCTTCCACATCTCTTTATGTTTTGAGTCTCTCCCCACTCCCACCACGAGGGAGCCTAATGCCTGATACAGCTTAAGTCCTTCAAAGATGGCAAAATGGGCAAGACTAGAAGAAAAGATGAAGGTGCATGCTGCTCAGACCCGCCTCCGGTCTGGGCCAAAGCAGGTCTCAACACTATTAGGTCATTTGACCCAACTAGGGCAGGGCTCAGAAAGAAATTTAGGAACCACAGCTCATGTAGCAACAAAACTATTTAAAAAGCAAGAAATAAATGTATATTGTATTGAATCGGTATGTATGGGGGTCTTTTTGTTACCAGAACCTAGCCTGCACAGGCCAATTTTAAAACTGACTGTAATGCAAGGTAGAATAAAATAAATGCTAGGTAGGGATGAGAGTTGCATGCTTAAAGAAAAACAGACGAAGAAATGATGATATTTTCTGCTTACTATGTATCACCTAGCATATCTGACCATATCTTCACAATAACACTTCTGAGTACATTTTATCTCCTTTGTATAGTTCAGGAGACCGGGCTTACGAAAGTTAAAGAACTTAACTCAGTTGCTCTTTGCAGCACACCATCACAAACCTATTAGTGGAAGGGGATCCAAATTACGTGCCACTTCAAAACCTATAGTCTTTAGCAGTTGCTCTTCTCCAGGCCTGCCTGCTCTTCATTCTTGAGAGTGTACTGTCCTACTTTAATAAATTCACTACTTGCTTGGCTTAAAAAAACAGCACGACAGTAGCAGCCAAAACCTATAGTCTTTTTACAACACCATGTTACCTGTCAAACCACCTTTATGACCTCCCTCGTAGTGGAGGTCAAAGATGGTTTGACAGGTGCTGGTATTTGAACTGGACCTGAGACAATGAGTAAAGTGTATAAACCAATATGGGAAGCAGCCTAAGGTATATGCCACAGATATCACACTCTTATGCAAATTAAGCCATGCATACATGCCCCAGAGTTACATCATGGTGGTTACGATATTGGAAACAAAATCTGTTTAATTCACAAAGTGTCTTTCTGGAGAGCTAATTAATATTCTCTATTTGAGCATATATTTTTCCTTACTATGCAGCTATGCAAGTCACTGGGATAAAGAGCCCATCTACCATCTGTCTGGGTAAATAATAAGTGCCAAAAATCAGGGGCTGAAGCTCTCAGCAGAGTGAGGGCACTCTAATCTTGGCAGTTGACTTGAGCCTTCTCACGTAGAACACATCAATTAAGGGGACTATTAGACTTCCATTAGATCCCAGCTGGATTCATTAGAAGAAAATCTCATAGAATATTTCATCCCAGAGAATGTACTTGGATAATCCAGAGGAGTAATTTAATTAGGGTATTAAAAGCTCTTTGAAGTAGATTCCAAAATGGAATTGTTTCTGTCAAAACTACATAGATATCACTGTCCCAAGACAACAAAAAAAAAAGAAAGAAAGAAAAGAAAAGAAAAAAGACATGCCAGTGTCCTCTGGCCCCCTTTTTAATGGGCAGATAGTTGCAGTGATTCATGTCTTAATCATTTTAGGTCCAAGCATGTAACAGCAATTTACACTGAATCTTTCCTGCCATGATTAAACTATATCCATATTATAGATCTCAATTCTTCCTGCCAGTGTTGCAAAACTGTGAAGTCACTGGGGGCCTGGATCCCTAACAAAACCCACGTTCAAGGTCAGCCTTGCACTGAAGTTCTATGTGTCACTTCTAGATTCTGAGCAAGGCATAAGCTGTGTCACATAATGCTAATGCCTACCTAGTGTCTGGTATATTGTGGTAGAACGTGAAGTCTACAGCTGCTCTAGGCAATGGAAGAATATTCTTGAAAGAGCTTCAGTTTCTTTTCATGGGTTTCACATTGCCCCAGGTTTCAAATTCTACCTGCAAGTGAGATTGAGGTCACATTAATGGTCAAAATTCAACTTTCATTCTTTCCTGTATATATGCAGAAACTTATATATGCAGAAACTCAGCTTCTGCAAAATAATCGCGGAGTCTAAGAATTCCCAGAAGCTGTATCACCTGCACTCAGGAGCAAAGCCAGGCAACTCCCATGGAGGAGGCGACAGTCCCTCTCCTCTTCCCACCCCCCCTCCTCCACTTTCCAAGGCCCTGAGACCCAGACTAGTGGGGACTGGATAAGGAAACAGACTGAAATAGCATGCACCAAACTGTACTCAGACATGCCGGGCCAACCCACTACCAAGACCTCCTAGTTGGGTCTAGTTTATCCAACCTGGCTTTTTTCCCCTCAGGGTAGGGGCTTTTTTAGAAGACTCCTCAGACACCCCCACCCCCATGGGCTTTTGGTGAGCCAAGGCTCACCCAAGTGCAGGCTGGTATTCTTTTCACACACTCTTCCACAACATGGACTTAACTTCATATCATTTATCGGAGCCCACATCACACATTTATTGGTGTAATTAATTAATTAAAATATGTGTGACCAGTGACTGCAAGCTCCAGGGAGGAAGGGACCCTCTGCATTTGCTCACTATGGTGTCCCCACTGCTCAGCACAGAGCCTGGCAAACAGAGGTCCCTCAGTAAACTTCAGTGGGTGAGAAGACTCAGGTTTGGAGCACTTCCTTCTCCCTCTCTCCTTCCTAAGCTTCTAACTTATGCTGTGGAAGACTAGATACTTAGGTGCAGAATTATTATAATGAGGAAAGGGAGTTCACTTCCACTAAAAACAATTGAACCACTGATTAGATTGTTAGGCATTATTGCTTCCTAGGTGCCAAGTACCATCTAAGCATATTCCCTCAATTAATCCTCACAATAGCACTATGAGGTACATCTTATTATTGTCTACATTTTATAGGAAAGCCAAAACAGAGAAATTAATTGACTTGCTCAAATGGTCACAACTAGTGAGGGTCGCCAGAAGGTGCTGCAATGTTTACACATCCTTTGATTCGAAAGGCCTGCCACAGAATGGGTGCCCTAGACCTACTTGGCCACACTTTAAGTGGCCCTGCTGGACAAATTTGTGGAGAATAGAAGTTGAAGCCTGTTTGTGGGGTATTTTTAAAAGTTATGGTGCAAAGACCCTTTGTTTTCTTTTTTTTTTTTTTTTAATTCATTTTTATTGTTAGACTTATTGGGGTGACATCTGTTAGCAAGGATTGCATAGGCTTCAGGCATACAATTCTACAGTGCATTGTCAACTTGATGTATAATCAGTTCACCTTTGTTTTCTTAGACCCAAGACCAGAAGAAATTATTATGGTAGTGACTGTGACACAAAACCTCAGAATAGCACAGCAGGTTTTCCTACCAGACAGTGGTAGTAGAGATCATGATAACATAGTGTCTCCCGCACCCCACTTCAGTGGAACCCACAGTGATGGCCCAGTGGGACAGCAGAGGTCCTGACTTCACAAAGCAGTGCACACAGTTAGGCAGCCAGCAGCAGTGGGCAGTGAAGACAAGCTTCAGCTTGTCCCAGGCAGTGTATAAGAAGGCAGTTGGTGAGTGGGAAGAGGGCAGGGAATTGATATGTAGTCACTCCTCACTTAACGACCTACCTGTTTACAGACTGTTGGGACTTACAACCAGTTCTCTGGCACAGAGAATTCCCTTTCTCAGTCTTTGTCTCGTTCCCACAGTCGGTTAGTATTCACTACACAAAGCATTCGCAATCACACAAGACTACCTATTTTGTTTATAAGTGAGGTGTTACATGATACCTATAGAAAAATGCATACCCTGTGGTGCCACAACACCCCATAAGACATTCGCCATTAAGCTCCTCACTTATTTACCAATTCACTTAATGACCTAGTCGAAGGGACAGAACACAGGTGGTTTTAAGTGAGGAGTGCCTGTAGAACAAAGTCACAGTCCCTGCTCTCAAGCGATCCAGAGATAGCCATGGAAACCCACAAGGGCAATGTGGTGTGGCACACAAGGACAGGCGGTGGTTCACAGACTCCAAGTACGTCAGAGTCATCTGGAGGATGTACTGCCTTAAAACAAATTGCTAGCCCCACCCTCATTGGCTGTAACAGCTGCTGTAAGAAATCACCACATTTAATGGCTTAAAACTGCCTTGGCTATGTCTGAAAACAATTTTGTTTTAATTCATTTCCTGAAGTCAAAATAATTTTTATTATTTTTCTCATCTGATTTATTGCTTTTTCTTGATATCTTATTACTTTTATCTGTATTTTCTTTCAGTTCTTTGAAATTAACTAGAATTAAATTTGTCAAAATGAAGTCAAATCAGAAGTCTGTAATCTCCCCTTTATTGAAATGTTCCAAAACATCTTTTGGAAATGCAGTTTAAATACTGCATTAAAGTTGAATCAATTAGGCTATTCCCACCAAAAAAGGGGAGAAATGTAAAGTATGTTCAGAACTACATATGCTTTTTTAAAAATTACCAAGTATACTTCTGATAGGAGAGAAACTCAATAATAACTAAATATTCTGCTAATAATTTTATACATCTAATGGATTACAAGAAACTCCCAAAGACTACCTTCTGACAACATATACTTCAAACGTCATTTCTTCTCTACTGCCCACATTTTTCCTGGATCAGGTACTTTAGAGCAGTTCCCATTGGAGTACAATGTCTGACCCTGCACCTTCTTTTAACAACCATACAGTGAGTGTGTGAGTATTCCTGGAAACCATTCCTATGCTGAACAGCTAGCAATAACTTAACTCTCCATGGAAGAGATAGAAAACCGGATAAACATGTCCACCAAACTCTAACTAAATGTATCCCCACTCATCTTTCCATTAGCTGGATCACAAAAATTCCCATGGCCTCTCCAACAGCATCCAACACAAAGTGAAGTGTGGTGGAAGGGCAGCTGAAGAGGAGACGGTCATTCTACCCAATTGCATGCAGCTAAAAGCACAGTAGACTCTGAGTTAACCGGCACCCATGACAGATAAATGTAGTATTATTTCTTCTATTTGTTTAGCCAGTTGCTTTAGTTCCTGTTAACAGTAAGTCTACTGTATCTTACTTTTTACAGACAAGAGAACAGTCACCACTGTACAGAGGTGCAGGGGGGGGGTGAGGGTGAAATGGGTAAAAAGAGTCAAATATATGGTAACAGAAGGAAACGACTGCTGAAGTCTGGTGGTGAGCATGTAATAAAGAAATTGAATTATAATGTTGTACACCTGAAATTTATATTAACCAATGTTACCTCAATAAACTTAATTAAAAATAAAATTATTTTTAATAAAAATTTAATAAAAATAAAATTTGCAAATTTTACAAAACGTAACTACGTGAACACACTGCCAGGAGATCACACACACACACACACACACACACACACACACACACACACTGGGTATTGGAAAGGGGCCTATACAAGGAGGAGCCCTAAAAGATAGATGGCTTCATGATAAATCTGTCTCTGATTCTCACCATTGGTTTGATTAGCCACAACCAGCACGCGCATCTGTATTGATTAAGGTAACTAACTTCTGTAATAAACAAACACAATGATGTGTGAGGCCCAAGCATGACAGAGCTCTCCTTCTTGCTCACGTAAATTCCAAAAGAGGTTCTCTTCATTGACTGGCACTCTTCTCTAAATGATGATGTGGAGACCTAGATTCCTCCACTTTGTGGCTCTACCTTCAACACATGAATTCCAAGTCTGCCAGGCCCATGTGTATCAAACCACAAAAGGAGAAAGAGCATGGGAAGTTTTATAAATAGGTCTAAACCACAGGTGAGGTGTACCACTTCCATTCACATTCCATCACCTAAAACTCAGTATCGTAGACACTTTTAACTGCACACCAGGGGCTAAGAGGGGAAATCCTGCCTTTGCAGCAGTGCAGGTCTGCAGAGGGTCCCAGTCTTCATCCTGCATTACAAACAGGCCAGGTGGACAGTTACAGTAATCTCTGTTTGGTGGTTGCTAGCGTTAGGCACAAATTTAAGAGAGGAAGAAGCAAATCCATTTCTATTCCTTTATGCCAACGAAGTTACCAGTGAAAGATGATGGAGTCATTTTCAAGTGCCAACACTAGATGGCTCTTTAGGACTTTGGCTTCCTCAAGTTCTGATCTGAGTTGCTTTTCAGTGGAGCAGGATAAAAGGATTTTCCAGTCGTTTGAGCAGCAATGTAAATGGCCTTCTTCTTCCTGGCCTCAGCCAGAAATGGGGTCTGGGCCTGCCTCCACCTCAGGAAGATTAGCCACCGAGAGCAAAGAGAGCAGAACATGGGGGCATCCACTGGAGGCGGAGAGACTGAGCACACAGGGCCTGGCCAGAAAGCGGGCCTTGCGTCCATTTCATTGTCTGTAAAATGGGGACGATAGCACTACTGTAATTGAATACAGGTTTCCTGCTTTTCCAAGTGCTTTCACAAACACCGTCTACTTTTGTCCCCATGACATCCCAGGGAAGTCGGTGTTAGGCGTTATGGGTCCCTCTTTGCAGGTGGGGAAACTAAGAGACTAAAATACAATCTAACTTGCCTGAGGTCACAAGCAGAGCCAGAGGCAGGCGCAGGACTCGTAATTGTCCACATTGCTCTGTGCTTTGCTTTCTGTCAAACACCGGCAATGCTTTGCCTTCCTCGCTCCCTACGGCGGAATGAAGTAAGCAGAACGGGACAGTCATGTCCTCGTGTATTCATCTGATAGAGGAAAAACCTGAGATTCAAGGGGATGGATGTGACCTGCCTGTTTTGGCATAGCTATGACTGTAATTCAGATTTCCTCTTAAAAGAGGCTTTTTAACCTCAACACCAAACATTGGTATCGGCCAAAAGTGTTGATTTTCTCCACTTGCTGCCATATAGAGGATAAATAAATTCTTTTTTACATGTTCGTCTCTCCTATCAAATACAATCCTAGGGTTTTGGCCAATGTCAAGATTAGCCCTGCCCTTTATAAGCTCCAATTGCACATTTTGACAACTACTGTTAAAAATAGGAAAACAAGGTGGCGTTCAGAGAAGAGCACACTGCCGTCTTGTGGGTCTGTCAGAGCACGTGGCACAGAGCAGTGGTCTTCAACCTGGGCTCTCCCACCAGCCCAGATGCCACTTCGGGGGTGTTGCTGAAGCTGGGCTTTTTTCAAGTCCTCCCCTCCCCTGAGGTTATTCTGGATAACAGTCAGGACAGAGGGCCATTCTGCTCCACAAGGTAAGATCAGCTCTGGAAGTCCACGGTTTGCCCTTATGTTTGAAACTTTTACCTCAGCTAAAAGAAAGTGAAAATCTCATTCAGGAGACTGACCTAAAAATCAGCTACAAGCATTAGCTTAGAATTGGGGACCATTAAATCATCAACAGGACTTTGATCTTCCACACACTCTAGATGCGATGGAAAGAGGCTGACCAGATGTACCTTTTTTTTTTGGTGGGGGGGAGGGTTCCCTGGCCGGGCATTGAACCCAGGCCACAGCGTTGAGAGCGCTGAAGCCTAGCCACTCCACCACTAGGGACCCCCCTAGATGTACCATTTTAAATAGGACAGAAAGCAACGGTCCTGTCCCGTTTCAAAGGGTACATACAGTCAGCCTGCTGACACCTTGAATTTAGCCCAGTGAGACTAGGCTGGCCATACGTACCCTTTGAAATGGGACAATGCTCTTGGGTTCTGTCTCCTTTAAAATGGTACATCTGATCAGCCTAGATGGAAATAAATTCACAGCTAAAGAGGACATTGTGTTCTCCAACTATGTGATTTTCACATTCTACTAATATTTGCTAATGCTTTGCACATGGCAGACACTGTACGAGAGGCTATTTCTATTTTAGTTCCTCTCACAACCACCTGTGGCCACATCGGAACCCTCATTTTGTAGACAGATCACTGATACTCAAAAATGGTCAAGTGGCTGACTTGCCCAGCGCTTGTAAATAGCAAAGTGGATTACATTCAAGTCTTAGCTCTTTGCCAGTAGTATCTACATGATTTCCAATCCTCATACCAACCCTGAGACGCAGAGGATATTATTATTTGCACTCTCCAGATGAGAAAAGCAACGCTTAGGACAGTTCAATCACTAGGAGAAGGCAGAAGCAGAAGAGAAGGCAGAAGGCACAGGTCAGTCTGGGTTCATGCCCAATGCAGCGTGGCAATTCCAAGTCCAGGGCTGCTGTAGTTGTTGCCTCGGTTTCCAGCTTTCTCTCAGCAGTTGGTGTGTGATAACATATAGGAGCAAAGCAAGGCCCTCTCAGCTGAATTGCAGCCCTGCTCGGAGAGAGGACAGTAATTAAAGTCATGCCACAGTGCTTCCTGTTTCCTCATGACATTATGTGGGCGAGAATGGCTTTTCTTACAATGTTCTGGCAGCAACCCATGACCCGGGCCGGTGCCAAGGTGATTCAGATTCTGTCCGAGTTCTGGGATACTGTTCAAATGTGTCCCCGGTTTCTTTGGGCCACTGTATCTCCTGCCATGCATTGAAATCCTGTGGTTATGAGTAAAATTGATGAAGAGATCAAATTCTGAGCAGCACTCTGCACCCTGGACTCGGTGTCTCGGCTGGCACAAGCTGACCACCCACCATCAGAGGGCGGCCCGCTCTGGCAGGAGAGGGTCCGGCACGCAGAGCACGCTGTGCACGCTGGGGGAGGGGGGGGCTTGTCCTGTGGAGTAAAGGCTCCATCAGCCAGGGCTCCTCCCAAGGGAGGAGATCATGCTCCCGCCAGGCACAGGGGCCTCCTTACGAATGGGAGCAACTGCTCCAGCATGCCTATTCTTGTAGTAGGACCAGTGTCAGTGGTGACCCACAAGGGCCACAGCCGCCTATACTGTGCCTTTGCACGGATTTAAAAGGAAAACATTCCCTTTCTTTGAGTGCACTGCTTGGTAGTACTAGAGTAAGCATGGGCTCGATTTTAGTTTCTACTCATTTTCTTTGCTATGCAGGCTGCATAGCATGTACCCTCTGTACAACTCTGTGATTCTGAGTTGCATGACTAGCAATGACCATAGCAGCGTTATTACACCCCAGCTGTAGACTCACTTGAATGGCAAAGCCGGCCTGAGTGCCTTGGTAGACTATGTCTTGTGGATTGTAGAAGCTTCCAGGGTTCTGGCAAGATCTGGGAAGAGGGAAAGAATCTAGGGGGAAAGATATTAAGACTTGATGCAAATAATGCGATAGGTGTTTGAGCAATTAATCGACCATAAAAGAAGCCTAGTCATAGTTGTCTGCAAATCGTACAGTTGTTCCTACAAGTTATACTAGTTCTCCTGCTCTAAGTCCCTGCTCACTGTGTGCTGTTCTGATTTTCATGGCTTCTATGTAGGTTGATATTAGGGATTCTCCTGGTCAGGCATAAACTGATTTATGTGTATGTTTCTCAGTGCATATTAGCAAGAGGCCTTGGGGTTTGTACTTGCGAACTTGGACAGTGTGAATCAAACTTTTGGCAATGGATCAGTTTTGGAAAATGGGTCTTAACCTGGCCAGATGGTACCAAACAGAGCTAACTTCAGGCTCAGAGAGCAAGAGGACCCTGTTGAATCAGCAGTGTCTGCCGTGACGACAGCAACAAGGAGCAGGTTTCTGCCACCACCTTTGCCAGTGCTAGCCCACGTCAAATTTCTGCACATGCCTGCTCTGTTCTGCCCTCTCTTTTCATAGGGCACATGACCACTCCCTGGCACTTTCCTCACACACTATTGCTGTTGCTTGAAGCTAACCAGAAGCTCTGTTGGGGCTGGTACCCTGCATGTTTCCATGTCTATCTTTCCCATCATTATATCCCCACTACTTAGCACAGTACCTGCCCTCAGGAGGGACGGAATAAAAATGTATGATTAACTCTCCCATTTGCCTGGGACTGAGGGTTTCTTGGTATGTAGAACTATCTCAGTGCTATAACTGAGACAGTACTGGGCAAACTGGGATAGTTGGCCACCCTAAGACTCAAAATAGTTAAGGTTTAAACAGCAGGGGAGGTGGAGGCAAAATGGGTGGATTCTTTTTCTGAGAGACTGAACTCTAAAGAGAAAGTCCTGCTTCTGGGGGAGAAAAAGTCATGTGTGAAAATGAACCTGGGGGATGGAGAGAATTACAACAGGTGTTCTCCATCTTGTCAGGAAGTGGAGTGAGGAGAGGGCAAAGGTGGATGCTTGAAGGGAGAGGAGCAAAGGCTTGGGACAGCCGTCTTCAGGATGCAAGAAAACACTAAAACACATTCTAGGCACCAAGGAATGCCCAGCTGAGATGGGGAACCATGGATATGCAGTCTACAGTGTAATTACTGACGAGGCTAAGATCCCCGGACTGTCCAAAGTCATACCATTACAAGCCTATTGCATCATAGTTCTGGTCTTGAAAAACAGCCAACATTGCACTTAAAAGGAATTGTCTACGGGCAAGTATGTGGCTAAACAGGAAACAAAAAGTACTTTCTAACAGGCTGCTGTAGGAAAATGACCTATGAGAAGAAGCAACAGTGTGTCAAGCCCTTGACAGGACTATCACTAATGGGCACTATTTACTGTGCCGTGGTAGGTGGCCTGGTCAGACACACATGTGCTCAGACTGGAAGGCACTGTGGGGAGAAAAAGAATCGGAGATGGGGTGATTAGGTTACATAGGGCCACACGTTCCTGGCATCCTGGATAACTGGGTGATTTCGAACCTTGGCCTGATGCCAAGGCTTGACTCCCTGACTAAGAACTACTCTCTCTCGGTGGGCATCTATACATAGGTACAGTATTCCAAATCCTCATGATAATCCTTTGTGATCATTATCCAGTTTTGCCAATGGGAAGACTACATTTCATTCCAGTTCAATAACCGGTCCATGGCTGGTTTATTAGCAGGAATTAGATGTAGCTAAATTAATTGATTTTGACCCTCCCCTTGTCCCTCTTACTTTACAATAAAGGATAGAAACAATACCCAAGCACAAGCCTTTGTAAGAATTAAATAAGACCATGTATGTGGAAGGGCCAGGCATCCCAGAGTCTGCTGATGGATTTGTCTAGCCCAGTGGTTCTCAACGGCCAGCCATTTTGCCCTCCGCGGACATGTGTTAATGGAGATATTTTTGATTGTCACAACTAGGAGAACACTATTGCTATCTAGTGGGCAGAGGACAGGGATGCTGCTAAACCTTTTACTATGTACAGGACAGCCCCCTCAGCACAGAACTATCCTGCCCAAATGTCAATAGCCATGAGGCTGGGAAACCTTGGTGACAGCGTAATGCAGAGAACTGGGAACCACTTCGCTAACGCAGCACAGCAGAGCCCTGCGGTGGCAGGCAGGCCTGGTGCTAGGACACCTGAGGTCTGGAGCTCTACTTGCTCTCAGCATGTTATTTAACCTGTCTTGGCCTCACTTTTCAAACGGGATTGTTAAGAGGCTCAGGGAGGTTGGTTGGTGCTAAGCTCAGTGCTGGCACATGGAAACACTCAGTATTGGTACTGTCACTAATGAAAGGCATGGCGAGCAAGATGCCGGGGGAGAGATACCTTGTTTTACTAAGCTGGGGAAGAAGAAAGGAAATTAAGAAACATTGCAGTACCTTCATAACTGTCACAGGGTTATTAATGTTTTCCTACTGTGCAATTCTATCCTGCATGGTACTGATCAAGTAGTTACAATAAATTAAATGGTGGTTGAATAATAGTCTGCTATCACAATGGCATGAATCACTTTTTACTGCTTGGAAATAAATTCCATAGACACCAAGTTTCTGGAGGTGCAAAAGTTCCTTCCGTGGTCAATAACGCGCGTTGCTGTTATTTCCCGGAATGCTTTCCTACAAAAGGTTTTATTCAGAAGAACGTGACTTCATGATAGCGTTTAAAGTTGTCTGTCATGGCTCCAGACCCATTTGTTTTTTGTTTTTTGATAAATTCCTTTCTGAAAACATCACAGTACTTTAGATTTGGGTAAGCATTGACCTGGGCTTTAAAATCTTCTGCAGTAACACAGGGGCTCTGACTTTCTCACACGTAACTGTTATACCATAGTGTGCCCCGGCTGCCTTGAACAGAGGCAGCTCTCCTTTGCAACTTAATCTTCTACTTTCTGGGTATGGGTCTCTTCCCGCATCATCATCAGCAGGACTGCAGAAGACAAGGGCTCCCCTGCCCTACCCCAGCTGCTCACTTCCCACCCAGTCTTCCCTCCTCAGCCCCTCAACCCTCCTGCTGATGCCCTGTGTCCTCTCTGCCACATCCTGCCTGGTTAAAACATTTCTCTGACTTTTCCCAAATCTCTCTCGGATAACAGGTCAGACTCCTTTCTCCAGGGCCCCTTGAGTTTCCGTTCATCAAACGCACTCTTCAGGGAACTTCGCACCCCTCACCGTTCCCTCCATGGGGAGAATGTGGGTAGAGGGAGTGGGAAGCACAGGGAGGTGCAATTCATAGAAGGGGTGTGGAACAGGAGAAGGAGCAAAGGAAGGTGGGGCGCACAGCTCTTAAGGGAAAGGGCAATCGCTGGGCAAATAGAGGGGCCGAAAAAGAGCACAAGACACACAATGCTTCCACATGAGGAAGCCATCATGCGTGTATATGAAACGTACAGCCCTGCAGAACCAATCAAGCACTGCAGTGGCTTCACGGCATTCTGTGTATTTTCCTTCTGGGCTGCCCAACAAGCTGTGAAGTGAGAAGTGGAGGAATACTATCATCCTCACCTTCTCCTCCAACAGCGGTTCTCAACCTGGGGGTCGAACCACCCTTTCACAGGGGTCGCCTAAGACCATCGGAAAACACCTATCAGATATTTACATGACGATTCATAACAGTAACAAAATTACAGTTATAAAATAGCAATGAAAATAATTTTATGGGGGTCACCACCACATAAGGAACTGCATTAAAGGGTCGCGGCCTTAGGAAGGTTGAGAACCACTGTCCTATAAGGACATTTAGATGCAAAGAGGTTATAACGTGCCCAGTCTCCCCCACCCAAATGGCTGAAGAATGGGAAAAGGAAAGCAGAGGAGACCCCGGGGGTTGCCCCACGCAAGCCTCTGTGTAACCGATTTGCAGGAAAAGCCCATAGAAAAAAATACGTGTATCACAGAGAGCAATGAGAGGCCAGAGAAAGAAGGGAATGGATGTGAGCGATGGCACCGACGACGGTGGAAAGGGATGGAAGAAAGATAAAGAGATGGAAAGGGGGCAGGAAAAACCAGGACGTGTGGCAGAGCAGACACCCGAGGCCCGGCGCGTGGGAGGCCGGGGGTGGCCCCGCGTCCTCAGTAACTCTCCCTGACAAGGCCAAGGACCACGCGGGACGCTGTCCTCTAAGAAAGCACCCGAACCAGTAACAACATACTCCGGCTCGTCTTTTCAATACAGGTTTTAATTCATGATGCACTCAAAGGGAACGGACGGGCGCCGGGCTGAAGGAGCAGTTACACTAAATACATTGACCTTTTGCTGAAAAGTTGGAGAGGGGACAGGTGGCTACAGAAGCCACCTCTTCCCCGGGGGCATCCCCACCCCATTTCCCAAACCCCGTCTTGGTTTCCTGGCCCCTTGGCCCGTCTGGTCCAGTAAGAACCTACCAACGGCTTTTTTTTTTTTTTTAAACATTTGGGGCTGTGATTGAAAACAACCCTCAACTTCTTATTCCCGTTTCTTCTCCACGTGCATTTCCCCACCATTCTTTAGGTTCAGGAGAGACCCGGAGAGGGCGCTCCCCACAGCAGTCTCTAATGGGAGGAAGGGTGCCTCGCGTCAGTCCCGGTGCGCCCCCTCCTCCCCGGGCGCCCCTTCCCAAGCCCCGTCGGGTCTCCAAAGGCTGGAGTAAGCTGTGCGGCCGTAGCCCGAGCTGTAATCGTAGGGCCCTGGGTGGGGCGCTGCCGGCGTGGGCAGGGCGCAGTCTGAGAAGAAGGAGGCGAAAGAGGCCAAAAGGCCAGGCGCATCCTCCCCAGCGGGAGAGTCCGCCGCGGCGGGGTACAGGGGGCGCAAGGGCTCGTTCAAGGTCGAGCCGCCGCGGGGGGCAGCCAGGGACTGCTTCTTGGTCAGAGGGCAGCCCGGGGCGCTCCAGGGTTCGGGATACAGTGGGCTCCCCACCATCGCCGGCGGCGGCTCAAAGAGGCCAGGCTCCAGCTCCGGGGGTCCCCGCAGGACAGCGGCTCCGGCGGGGAACACATCGAGAGGCTCCGCGGGGAGCAAGACGCCCGCCTCCGTGCCCGCGCCGTAGTCGGGTCCCAGCAGCTCGAAGAATTCCACGGACTCGGCGCCCTTCTCCAGGTCGCCCAAGCTCACGCCAGGCCCCGACGGCCCGCCGCCGCCGCCCGCCCGGGACGGCTCAGTGAAGAAGGACGGGGGCAGGTTGCGGGCCCGCAGCGGGACCTTCCTGGAGCCGGGGGCGACCGTCCCCGCTGCGAGGCCCGCCGCGTCCCCTCTTGCGCCTCCAGCGCCCACTCCGCCGAGCCTGGCCGCGGGCGCCGCCACCGAACCCCCCGCCGGCTCGGCGCCCCCGGGGATTTGGCGCAGGGAGTCAAAGAGCGCGGCCAGGCTGCGGCTCTGCAAGCTGGCGGCCGCCGCGGCCTGCGACGCCTCTCGCCGAGGGGCGGCCTTGCCGTGGGCCGGGACGGCGACGGTCTGAGCGCTGGGGGCCGCAAGCGCCCGCTTGGCAGGCGTGTCGGAGGCGCCCGGGGAGGGCGGGCCCGGGGACGCGGCGCCCATGAGGCCGCTGCAGCGCTTGATCTGCTTCTGCAGGTACTTGCGGTGGTTCACCTTCCGCTTCGACTTGCCCGGCTTGTCCAGTGCCAGCTTGATGTTGCTGGACGCCGAGTCGATGAAGCTGAGCAGGTCGCGGGTGGCCTCGCGCACGTCCCCGCCCTCGGTGCCCGCCAGCAGCGCGGCCGCCGGCGTCCCGGTCTCGTCGTCTTCGAAACAGCAGCCCTTGTCCAGGGTTCCGAAGGCGCCCCCCAGCCCGTCCGGGGAGCCCCCGAAGCCGAAGGGGACGAACGGGTGCGTGCTGAGGAGCGCCGCCTGCACAGCCATCGCCGCGGCTCTCCGGCGACCCGCAGCGCGGCCGGTGCGCCCCCGGCCGGTTCCCTCCCGCTGCCCCGGCCTGGCTCCCGCCCTGGCGCGGTGCGTGCGGCGCAGCCTCCTCGCTCCGGGCCGGGCTCGCAGCTCGGCCTCCCGGGGGAGCTCATTAGGTCTTGTAAGCGAGGGGCGGAGGGAGGGAGCTCTCGGCGACCGCCCCGGTGGCGGAGGGGTGGAGCTTATTAGCCTGGCTTGATGCAGGGGGTGGGGGGTCGCTTCTCTAGTTTAATGTGCTTTCTCAAGCTCATCGCCTTAACCCCTTAGTTCCCCTTTGCCCCGCGCGTTTCTCTTTGCTATCTCCAACCGCAAGAGGTAAGGATGGGATGGCTGTCTTCAAACCCCAGCTTCTACGGAGATACCCTGGGAGCAAAACTCCCCCTGAGGCTGAAAAAGTAAGAGGCCGTAGACGTCCGTTTCCCTCCCAGTTCGGACAATGGCCCCCAGCTCCTGGGCGCTTGCTTATGCCAGGCGCTTATCATAGATTACCTCATTTAATTGTTGAACATCAACAGCCCTGTGAAGTAGGTTGTTACTACCATCTAACAAATAAGGTAAGCATCAGAGAATTTCAGGGAGGCAATAGCCAGTCTGGTGTGACCCCAGAGCCATTCTAAGTCCTTGACAAAACCCGTGTTCTCTCTTGGCCCCGGTATTTTCATCTGTAAATTAGGGGAAGGAAACTGGTGTCTCTTCAAGCTCTAGCCTTGGTCCTAGGACTCTAACTTTACTTCCCACAGGACTGTCAAGTCCCGCACTCTTTCTTCTACTCCTCGATCGTCAGCGTAACAATTAGCTATAGTAAATGAGGCCAACACTTGGCCCATTTTTTATTAGTAGTGGATACACAGCATAAGGCAAAGGAGAAAGGAGTTGCTCTCACTAAGCCAGGGGCTGTGTGTGTATAAACCTCTCAACATCTTAGGACACAACCTGGATTGAAACCTGTAAGTCATGCCATTCAGGTTGTCCTTTTGGAACTTCTGTCACATTTTCAAGAATCACCTTGAAGTTCTCTTGGACCCACTTTCACCTGGGCCATTCTCTTGGGATAGAGAAAATGAGCGATATGGTGGAGTGTGGAAGACATTTCAGAAAAGACTTGGGTTCTGATCTTAGCCCCGTCGCTCAATAGCTCAGCAACTTGGGTTGCAATCCTTGCTCTGATGAGGACATGGTTTGGAGCAAACTAGCCCACCTCTCTCTGCCTTAGCTTACTCATGTTCAATGCAAGTAAGGATGCCCATCTCACGAGGCACTCGTGATGTTTAAAGGAAACATCCAGTGAAAATCCTTATCCATCGATTGTCTCATAACCTGTGGTATTTGCCCTTATCTCTCTAAAATCCAAAAAGGTGACTTACCTTTTTCTCCCTTACCTGTCTTCTCTATCACAGAGTGTTCATGAGGATTAAATGAGATCACACATATGAAGACACTGTATGTGTCAGACAGTGTTCTCTAAATAAGTTATTGTAGTTTAGGTGCAGAGTCTTCCTGGGGGAAATAGAGACCATCTCTGTCAAAACTTTTTTCTTTAAGCCCCATTTTCCAGGATGTATCAGGTCCATTTTGAGCACCACTCTTCATTTAGGATATAAAATAGGCACTTCCCAAGCCAACATAGCTGAAGCAAACTTTTTATTTTTAGTTCAAATTGGCTCAATGATAACGTACCTTTCATTTGAGTTATACACACAGAATTTTGTCCTCTGTGGTTGGAATGCCTATTTTATTCATGGTGACATTTGCATGTGTAGGCCTGTCCTTAAGGGGTTTTGCACCCCTCAGATGTGATGTCAGCTCTTCCCTTCCCCTCCCAACAGGACCAGTTTATAGGCCTCCCCGTCTGACAGCCAGGAGCACTAACTCTCTTTTTTTCACCCTTTTTCAACTGAGCAGCTCTTACAAAACCCCAGACCCAGATTACATGGGACAATACATTTAACTGCCATCTTTAGTCTGAAAAATCTCTCAATCCCCATCAAGTTAGCTAAACCTTAATATAATCATATTCAAAATTGGTGCAATATGAAAAGACTCTACATTTCCAGATCATTTGTGTCCTAAGCATCAAAGTTTATTTGGAGTTAGTTGAAGCCAGGTTCAAACTCTGGCCTGCCATTTGCTGAGCGAGTGCCCTTGGACAAGTCAGTCCATCTTCCTAAGGTTCAGTGTGCTCATCTGAAAAATGGGAATGGTCATAACTGTTCTCAGAGTCTTTATGAGAATTATATGATGTAACAGGCAAGATACCTCTGAATGTTACTTTCTCCATCTGTACAATGAAAATCATCTCAACTCCTCCAGACTGGTGTGAGATGGTATATATGAAAGCTCCTGGCACAAAACTGCAACTCCACAAAAGTTCATGTTTTTGATTCTTTAGGTCTTCCTCATTCCTTATCAACATACCACCCTATAAAATTAGCATAATTTGCTTTCTCCCAACAAAATGAGTGATGATTTTCAAATGCAAGAGAGCAGCTGTACTTGTACATTGTAGAAACTTAGAAAAAGGGAGTATAATGTAGTAGAGAGAGTAAGGAAATTAGAGCCAGAGATTGAGACTTAGTCCAATCTACCCTTTCATTATCTGACTGACTATAGAAAAGTCACTTAACTCTCTGGACCTCAATGGTCCCATCTATAAAATGTAATAATAATGTGAGTCTATTTGACCAGGCTATTGTAAAAATCAATGAGATAATGGCAATGGAAGTTCTTTATCAACCATAAAACTCTATATACAAATACAAGTTATTCATGGCTTAGAAGTTTTATAGTCTGGTTCACAAAACTGCTCCTTATACCTAAAATATCCATCTACTCACTTATTCATTCCACTGGAAGATATTGACACCAACAATGTGCTGAGCACTGTGCTAGTATTTCAGATATAGAGATAAGAAGCCATGATTACTACTCTTTCTGGTGGAAAAGACAGATATGCAAACAAGCCATGTAATGTAAGCAATACTTAACAATGGAAGTAAACTAAAGGTATAATAGTTGATAGGATAAAAGAATCCTCAGGTTGGCCCACAGAAGTTGGGGAAGGCTGCATAGACAGATAGCATTTGAGCTAACGCTTAAATGATGCATTTGAGTGTGCCAAGCAAGTAAGCAGTATCTCTGGGAACAGCTTGGGCCGAGGCCTGGTTGTAGCAAGGCAATGGTGTTTATGGCAACTACAGATAACAAGGCAACAAAGAACAACTACTGCTTGAAATAGCTCTATACCTGAGACCAAAATAACTCCTTAAAGTTTCCAATATCCAACTAAAAGGTACATGTAGTCCCCACCTCGTGGTCTCAATTGCTTTCCTCCTTGATCTGCTTTCCTATGAGGGAAGAGCTCTATCTGGGATGAAATTGGATTCAGTAAAGTCAGTGGCCAGCTCCTGCCAGGCCCATTGGCCCCTCCTCCTACACCCTGAGTGACCACATTCACTTGAGTGGCTTTGACATCAATACATTTCACTTCCTCTATGGTACAGGGACCCTGCTCCAGGCTGCATTAGGGCCTCTCCGCAGAGCTTCAAACTAGAGCTCTTTTGCTCCGGTGATACCTAATGCTGAGCAAGTGGGATTAGTCTCCTTGGGAACCAAGCCCCCTAGGGGCTCAAGGGCTGAACTCGCCCCAAACCGTTTGGGAGAATTGAGATTTCATATTGTTCTTTTACACTTGGATTTCAGGACATTACTTAGACAAAAGCCCACCTGAGAGCTGCCTCCTTTCTTGTGGGTAAATACACCAGCAGGATCAAAAGCTGATTTACTTATTTTGTTTTCCTCTTTGTAACTTTAATCATATTCCCTGCAGGATAATCTTAGTCCTCAGAGATGTCAGGAATGCACTTGCATAAAGGAAGAAATAATTATGCACTTTTTTCTCTCTCCCCATACCAATTTCCTGTCACTCTCTATTTTGAAACCTCAAATAAAACAAATCAATTCCTCAGTTTCGCTGTACAATTTATAAAGTATTAATTTCATCAAAAATAATAATACATTATAAATGGTGCACCCCTCAAATATGTCTCTTGTTTTTTTCTTTTTTTCCCTACAAATCAGATTCTACTAACACTAGATGTTATTTTCTACCTTAAATTTTTAATAACTATTCTCATTACCTGTAGTTGTCTAACAAACTACTCCTAAACTGAGTAGTGTAAAATAACAACGATATTAGTATACTTCACAATATTATGGGTCAGTTATTTGAGTAACAACTGTTTTGATGGAGAAAATATTATCAAAGAAATAAAATAAGTAAATTTTGTAAAACCGAAGGGTTCTGCAAGCTGAAAGATTCATGGTCAAAGACATAAGGAAATTTATCTCTTCCACTTATTTTTCTTGGAGACATCCTCTCCTCCAGGAATTCTCCATTCTCCTGTTCTAATGTAGATTGATTGTCACTAAGTCTGCTATATGCTATTGTTGTCATACTTCTCTTGGTCATTACCCAGGGAAGTACGTTTGCTTTTCTTTCATGATGGATCCCCTGTTTTTTTGGATGCTGTGTTTTTCTATTTTATTTTTTATTCAGTGGATCTGGAAGCATTTCCAAACTAAAAGAACACATTAAATGCCTAGCAAACTTGATTTTAAAAAGACCCACACCAAAGCACATTATTATGACTTTTCAGAACATCAAATGTCATGTTCAAAAAATAAAAACTAGTCAGAATAACGTCAGACCTCTCATTAATAACACTGGAACATGGAAAACAATGGAACAATGTCCTTAAAAATCTGAAAAAAAAAAAATATTTTCTACTTAGAATTCTATACCAAACTCAATGATCAATCAAACTTGAGGGTAAAATAGGAATATTTTCAGGCATACAGTATCTTATAAAACTGCCTCTCAAAAAATTTTTCTCAGGGAACTACTGAATAATGTACTCCATAGCTACATTGAGAGGACTGGGAAAGAGAAACAGGGAGCACCCCACAGGTGGAAAAGGTATAAGTGCTCTATAACCCGTAGAATATTCAGAGCAAGTGGATTTGGAAGGTATCACTTGCGAAAGATGAAAGCAGAGAAAGCAGAATTGGACGGGAAAGCCTTCAGGATACAATGCAGATCTAAGACCTATGAAAGGAAGCCAAATTCAACAGGGAAGGCCTCAGATAGTTTTGTCCATCTGACATAAGTCTCTGCAAACCCAGAGGGGACATCTAGAGCAAAGGTGACTCATTAAAGGAATACTGCGTTAGGCAGAAATGGTAGGCCTTTGTATCACTACCTTGCCCAGTCATCGGATGGGGTCATCTTAGAAAGTGTGGCCTTAGAAGAGGAGGGAAACCTGAACACATTAACATGCAAAGGCTGTCAGCTCACCAGACACTAGCAGCTGGGTAATGAGTTCTTTCTTGAAGAGGAATCTGAGCAGTGCATCTCTGTCTACCACATAAGATTATTTTGAAACACGTGGGTAAAAATAGAAAAAGAAATAATTTTAAAATGTTTTAAGTGAGCGTCAAAAATAGTAATAATGGGGAAGAAAATTGTAACATACCACTATTTTCCTTTCTAAACTGTGCACACATTTATTTTAATGACAAATTTAAATTTAAAGTTATTTTATAGGAGCTTTTCACTTAGTTCACAATTACTCTATTCGTAGTAAAAATAATGACACTATAATGCTAATAAGGACATTGTAACGATGTCAAGGGTATTTCTCAAGTGCTTTATCTTAGCAACATAGTCAGTATCCTGAATAGCCAGGACTAATCACTTTAGAGATGAAGTATCAAGATTGCTTTGTGTTGAAGATAAGATAACAGGATTTTTAGGAATAGAACTGTGGTGAAAGCAACTTCATTACCTAAAATTCGATTTCTTTCTCTTTTCAGGCAATGATTCACTTATCCAAGAAAAAAAAAATAAAGGCACATTATTGAAAAATATTTTAAAACTATATCAACATGCTGCAATAGAGCATTAAAAAGTACTTCCTAGAACCAAATGCAACCAAAAGTGTAATTAGAAGTTCATTCTTCTCCATCTCCCAAATTAAAATATCCAAGTGTGTATAAAAGTAATATCTGATGGGATATTGAGTTAGAAATTTCTATAATTTCTAGGACTTTATAATTGGGCTATTGTTCCTAGAGAACCAGATAGATAGATAGATAGATAGATAGATAGATAGATATGCATAGATAGATAAAGTAAAGAGAGAGTTTCTAATGTGAGCAAATTCTGGAAGTGGTTCAGATGCTCGTTGTTACCCATCTGAGCCTAGACTCTATTTTTATGCTCCATCTTCCTTGTTGTGTTAGTTTTTATCCTTTTGTAGGTGCCCCATGGTTGCAAGATGGTTGATTCACTTCCAGACATCACATCTCTATTTCAAAAGGACAAATGGCCTTTTCCTCAGGATGCTCTATGATTTTAGACAGAAAGAGAAGCCCGCCACAGAAAAAAAATCTCAGTAGCTAAAACTAGATTATATGCTTACGCTTATACCACTCAATTAACATGGGGAAGATTACCATGACTTCTTTAGCTCAATCATAATTTATCCCCTGGATCTGGGTAGGCATCTACAAGGTCTGACAACTAAGTTTGCAAACTTGCCACTGTGTGCTTATATTGGCAGCACTGCACAACCAACTCGATAAGGTTTTATAAACTTGGTATATTTGTGTCTCACAGCTGTGTTCATATCAATGTGTTATGGTACCTTGCTGAATGATGTTCATTTTTATGGTTGCATGTTTTTGTGTGCTGTTGCAAGAATGTAGGAGCAACAAATATACATTAAATTTCTTTTTAAACTTGGCAGGAGGCAGTGAAATCAGGGACATGTTAGTCCAAGTTTATTGGGATAATGCCATTAAGAAAATTGCAGTATACAAATAAATTAAATGTTTTTCTGAGGGGAGCGAAAGTGTCACTGATGAAGAGAAGTCAGGGAGGCCAGTAATGAGCAGAACTGAGAAAAACATTGCAGTACTTTGTGGAACTGTGCATCAAAATTGATGACTGACTATGAGAAGCATAGCAGACCAAGTAAACACCAATAGAAAAACAGGAAAATCTTAACTGAAAATCCTGGCATGAGAAAGGTGTGTGCAAAAAATGATCCCAAAGGAGCTCACTGATGAACAAAAGCAAAGGAGAGTTGAAGTTTGCCAAGACTTTTAGAGAAGGAAGGTGATGTTTGGGGCCATGTTATCACTGATGATGAAACTTGGGTGTACCCATAATAACCCTGAAACAAAGTGTCCAAGTGCACAATGAAAGTCAGCCAACTCTTCATGACCAAAAAACTTCCGTCAGTCCAAATCAAGAGTCAAAATGGGGAGTTCCCTGGTGGTGCAGTGGCTTAAGGCTTCGGCACTGGCACTGTCAATGCTGCGGCCTGGGTTCGATTCCCAGTCAGGGAGCTACCCACATACCAAAAAAAAAAAAAAAAAAAAAAATAGAGTCAAAATGATGTTGGTAAACTTTTTGGTATCAGAGGGATGGGATCATTCATTATGAATTTGTACCAACTGGACAGTCAACCAAGTTTACTATTTGGAAGTACTGAAAAGGCTGAGTGAAAAAGAAGAAAACAATCTGATCTTTTCACCAGCAACTCATGGCTCTTGTATCATAACAATACACCAGCTCACAGGGCACTGTCTGTGAAAGAGTTTTTAGCCAGTAACCAAATAATTGTATTGAAACACCCTCCCTACTCTCCTGTTTTGGCCCGTAGTGACTTTTTCTTTACCCAAAGATAAAGGAAATATTGGAAGGAAGACATTTTTGCAACATTCAGGACATCAAGCATCGTACGATGACAGCACTGATGGCCATTCCAGAATAAACATTTCCAAAATTGCTTTGAAGGGTGGACTAGGTTATGGTGTGGGTGCATAGCGTCCCAAGGGGAGTACTTCAGAGGTGACCATAGTGATATTCAGCAATGAGATATGTAGCACTCTTTGCAGGATAAGTTCACAAAATTAATTGTCTGACCTCGTATGATTAATTTTTTTAAATTTTTATTTCACTTGCTGGTTTGTATTAATAAGTGGGTTTCTTTTTGAGGTGATGAAATGTTCTGGAATTAGATAATGATGATTATACAACTTTGTGGATATACTAAAAACCATGGAATCACATACTTTAAAGGGTAAATTTTTATAGTATATGAATTATATCTCCAAAAAAAATGGTGGTATGCATGTGTGCTGTGCTTCCATTCAGAGGTTCTCAGATATGAAAAGTTTGACAAAAAGCCCCATAAGCAATCTAGAGTTGGGTACTAGATCTCTGAAGAGATGGAGTTGGCAGTGAGGTAATATGCCTCAATTTCTTCTAGGCAGGTTTCCAGACGGTGAAGAGACAGACCTGATTCAGGTGGGCTGTTAAAGCTGTGCTGCATAATGCTGAATGACCTGATTCACTAATCCAACCAAATTGAAATGATCAATTTGCCATCTTAAAATTCTTACCTCTCAGGGCAAAACACTGTTCTGATCCTAGAAATTCCAACAGAAGCTGTGCATTATCCCATTCTCAAGGACTCCAACATCCAATGTGTAGTTGAGGGGAGTGTAAGGGGTTGTGGCAACACAGACGACAGAAATAACTGGCCAAGAGGTGAGGGAAGGTTTCACATAGGCTGGAAAGCTGGAGAGGAAACTGCCATAGAGGAAAAGAGGCAAAAAACATTTCAGATGAGAACACAGCCAGGTGAGAAAGCAAAGAAATAGGAGATAGAATGTCTTAGCAGAACAGTGGAGATGGTCACATGAAATATGGGTTGCATGGATGGGAGTGGCTAGAGATGAGGCCATTGCCAGAGGACAAGAGATTTCAATGCCATACCAAAAACTTTTGGCATTATTATGTAGGCAATAATATTTTAGAAATATTATTCTGTGATATTATAGAATGGAATATATTCAGTAATAAAAATAAAAGGTAAAAACAACTGATACAACACATGGATGAATCTCAAAAACACAAAATGAAAGAAACATCACTCTAGCATTAATATGAAGGATGGATTGGCAGAGAGCAAGATTGAAGAAGATGTCCCTGCCTTTTCAACTGTTTTCTCTTCTGTTATAATTCAGCAGGGCTTCTCAATCACCTGGCCAGTCTGCTACTGGCCCAATCAGGTGAGTCCAGGATGGAGCTGAGGGACAGGATTTCCAAATAGCAAATTGTGCCCCCTCCTTTTCCTAGAAATGGGAAAGATTACACAAGATCCTCCACATGGAACCTTTTTTGTTCAGACTTCATTTAAATACTTGGTATCTTACTCCTCTTAGAAACACTAGACTTAGGTTGAATCAATATGGAGTGATTCCATCAAAACAGCATAAGTCTGCTCTTAGCCCACACAGGTTTATATCAAAATGTGACAAGTGGGGACACCAGAAAGACCCAGGGCCTCAGCTAAGCAAGGTAACTTGACAACCCTCAGCCCAATACCTAGTGTGGCAGACAGAAATGCTTAAAGACCTAGATCCTGTTATATGAGGTTGAAGTCATTCAATTAAACAGCTTAAGTAGCTCTGATCAGCCATTGGAACACTTCTCTGAGGAGCTCTAAAACAATGGCCCGAGGGGCAGCTGAAGCTGCTTCTCTTGTGTGAGGCCAGCTGGAGTTGCCCAGCACATGGTAGAGCTGGGGAGGGCCAACACCACATAATTGCATTAAACCTGCCTGTTCTTTCCAGAAAACACTTCCTGAGCACGTCAAGGAGGAAGTGAGTTAAGGAAGAGCTTTCAAGTCTTAAGACACCACATCTATGTTTCAATTCCCCTATCTCAACCCTCAAAATCACCTTTATAAAAGAGAATCTGAATTTAGACTCCTCTACCTAGGGCTAGTTTTGCAATATCATACAATAGACTCTGTTTAAGGGAACTCAAGCAACTGGCACTATCTTGAGATTTTTGCCAGTTGCTTGAGTTCTGGTTAACAGAGAGTCTACTTAGATTTATCCAGCATCTACCAATCCCCATGGGTACCAGTTAACTAAGAGTCTACTCTATGTAGTTGGTCTTTCTTCATTATTATTAAAATGACTTTTTTTTTTTTTTTTTTTTTTTTTTTTTAATGTGAGTAGTTCCCTGGCTGGGAAACAAACCCAGGCCACAGCATTGACAGCGCCAAAGCCTAGCCACTATACCACCAGAGAAGTCCCTAAAGTGACTTTCATTGGGCATACCATTTGGGGCAGCAGAAAACAGATTATATTTCTGTAATTAGGGTATCACTAATTCCATTGTACTTTCTGAGGATTTTATTCTGCTTTCAAAATCCACATTAAATGGTAATGTCTCTCGAAAAGCCCTCCTGAATTTTTAAGAATAAAAGATAACATTACTTGTTACTACCAACTTACTGTTGTCATATCACCCTTCCTAATGCTTCTCTAATACTTTATCTTTTTCATAACACTTCTTTATTTATCCATCCATTCACTCAACAAGCATTTATTGAACTCCCACCTTACCTTTGAAGTAATATGTGGGTACTTTTCACATATTATTCATTTAATCCTCACAATAACCCTTCCAGGTAGTTAATTTTATTCCCATTTTACAGACGATACCTAAATTCACAGAGGTTAGGCTGCTTGCGAAGGTCAGACAGCTGGTACTGACCATGCTTATCTTCAAATCTAAATCCTATGCCTAGTCTGCCTTAAATCAGCTAGTACTTGCTTATTATCATCACTTAATAAATACTTATCAGGGCCTACTGTGTACTAGGCACCATTTTAAATACCAAGGATAGATACACACATAATTAAGGCCTGGTCCTAAGAAGATAGACACAGTCCCAATGCTCTGAGTCCAACCGTCTTGTTATTTATTTGTTAATTCAGCAGACATTTGCCGAGCACCTGCTATATCCTAGGTACACAATGCTCTAGACATGGAAAAAAATGGCAGAGATATGCTTCCTGTCCTGGGACTGTGTTTAAATAGAGGCACAAATGGTCACTAGAGCACACAGAGGGAGTAATTGTTGTGTAGGGAACATCTAGAGAAGGTTTCATAAAGAAAATGACATTGAACTAGGATGTAAAAGATAAGGAGAGCTTTGATATGTTAAAAAACAAAATCTTCCAAGGCTCACCTCCCCAACTCCACCTAGAGCCTGCAGTCAAAAAGGGAAACCACCATTATGCAGTGCCATAAACAAGGGTGCACCTGCTCTATCCTAACAAAGACTGCTCTGACCCTTCCAGCTGAAACCCTCAGGGGGACTCAGGGAAACTGCAACACACAGGAGACACAGACCCACCTGCAGGCTGGCCCTGAGTGAGCTGGAGACTAAGAGAGAAGACCCATGGAACTCCTGACCAGAAAAGATCACAACTCTGGGTGAGGCATGGGCTCAGGAGAAGGGAAAAAGACAGAACTAAAGGTGTGCACCTGCAGTGGGCCTTTCTGCTCTTGATGGGGAGATAGGTTTGAGTTGCTGTTGAACCCAGTGCCCAGGATGGCCTGTGATCTCAGGTCACACAACAGTTGAAACCACCACCACCCTCACAGCCAAGCAAAACCCATGGACGCAGAGCCTGGTGGCTTGCCCTGACTCCCTCTGAAGGCTCACCTGCCCAACTCCACCTATAGCCTGGAGACAGCCACAAAAGGGGAAACCACCATTACTCTGTGCCATAAACAAGACTTTACCTGCTTTTTTTCCCAGCAAACCCTGCTGAAACTGTCAGGATGATTCAGGGAAACTGAAAGACATAGGCACACAGCTCCAGCTTGCACTGGGATTCCAGAGGCATAGAGTATTATCACCTACCACATTCTCCCAAAAGAGAGGTGCACTGAGATTAAGGCAACTAGATCAAAGTAGAGAAGCCCAGCTCCCAGGGAATCTCCCAGTTTGAGAAAACTGAATAGACAAGAAAAAATATTGTAAGACACAGTAGTGACACCAACTGGGAATTGAAAGGAAGACCTCTTCATATTTGCCAGGTGATAAGCCCTTATGCCCAGGAAGAGAACAATGAGTATCCTAGGGAACAAAGATGCACAGAAAAAAATGAAAATTCTCCAGAAAAGGAACTGGAAAATATGAAATTATATGATCTAAATGACACAGAAGGCTGCAATTCTAAAAACACTCAGAGAGATCAAAGAAAATTGGCAGAGCACACAGAGGAAGCTAAATGATCTCAGAAAGGACATCTATGAATGAAAGGAATACTTTAACAAAGAAATTGAAACTATAACAAAATAGAGAGGGAGTTCCCTAGTGGTGTAGTGGCTAAGGCTTCGGAGCTATCAACGCTGTGGCCTGAGTTCAATTCCCAGCCAGGGAAGTACCCACATTAAAAAAAAAAAAAAGAAAATAAAAAGAAAAGAAAGAAAGAAAGAAAAAATAGAGAGAAATTCTGGAGTTAAACAATGCAAAAGAAGAAAGGAAAACAGAATTAGCTAGCGTAGGAAGCAGGGCCGACCAGGTGGAGGAAAGAATTAGTGATTTAGAAGATAGGAATATGGAATTGTCATGAAGTAAAGAAGAAGATTTGAGAGTCGAAAGAAATGAAAGAACTATACAAGAAATATCTCACACCATTAGAAAGAACAACATAAGAATAATAGGAGTCCCAGAAGGGGGAGAGCAGAAATCCAAAGAAAGCTTACTCAAACAAATGGTAGGTGAGAAATTTCCAAACATTTGCAAAGAACTTGAACCCCAAATTCAAGAAGAAAACAAGTCCCTTAACTACCTGAATTCTAGCAGACTGTCTCCAAGGCACATGATGCAGAAATATTAAATTAAAGTTCAAGGACAAAGAAAGAATTTTCAAGGCATTCCAGGGAAAGAGGATGACAATCTATAAAGGAAAGCCCATCAGGCTGTCATCAGACTTCTCAGAAACTTTCCAAGCCAAAAGCGAGTGGAAATGGATGGACCTGGAGATCATCATGCTAAGTGAAATAAGCCAGACAGAAAAAACAAAGAACTGTATGACTTCACTCATATGCGGAATATAAAACTGAAAGCAAAGAAAAAAAGAAATGAACAAACAAATAACCCATGGACACAATCAATAGTTTAATGTTTATTTGGGGATGAGTGGGTTAGGGAGGGGAGAAAGGGGAGGTGGTGGGAGAGGAGTGGGGGAAGCTAAATATAAGGTGATGAAAAGAGAAAAAAAACAAAAAAACAAAAGTGAGTGGAATCAAGTATTCAAAATATTGAAAAAGAGAAATTATCAGCCAAGAATAAATTATCCAAAAAAGTTATCCTTTAGATATGAAGGAGGAATAAAGACCTTTTCAGGCATACAGAAGCTGAGGGAATTCCCTAACACATAGCCAGCATTTCAGGAAATACTGAAGGAGGCTAGTCAACTTGAAACAAAAATTCAAAATAAATGGGGAAAGTTGGCATAACAAAAACATAAAAGAAGAGGAAGTAAATGTTTAAATTTCCAAAACAGAACAGAGATAAAAAGCATGCTTAAGAAAAGGAGCCACTATGTATACGAGTCTTTCTTTTTCATAAACCTCATGGCAACTACTCCAAAAAAAAAAAAAAAAAAAAAAAAAAAAAAAAAAAAAAAAAAAAAAAAAAAAAAAAAAAAAAAAAAAAAAAAAAAAAAAAAAAAAAAAAAAAAAAAAAAAAAAAAAAAAAGAAAAAAAAGAAAAAGAAAAAAAGATAAAATGGAAGGAAAAATTATAGAACACAGTCAAACTAAAAATAAATAAATAAATAAATAAATAAAATAAATTAAAACTGACAATGAGAAAAAAAAAATGAAGAAAAAAAATCAAGACACCAAGCTACCAAAAATCAGAAGATAAAACAGCTATAGAAAATCCTTATATGTCAATCATCACCCTAAATGTAAATAGACTAAACTCACCAATAAAAAGGCACAGAGTAGCAGGCTGGATTAAAAAACAAAATTCATCCATATGCTGCCTCCAAGAGACACACTCAGCCAGAAGGACAAACACAGACTCAAAGTGAAAGGGTGGAAAACAACACTCCAAACAAATGGCATCCAGAGAAAAGCAGGAGTAGCCATATTTATATCTGATGAAAAAGGTAATAAGAGATGGGCATTTCACAATGATAAAGGGGACAATACAATAAGAAGACTTGACACTCATTAATATATATGCCCCCAATCAGGAAGCACCAAAATTTATAATGCAACTACTAACAGATCTAAAAGGAGAAACTGACAAAATCGCAATTATAGTAGGTGACCTAAACACCCCCTTGACAGTCATGGACAGATTATCCAAACAGAAAGTAAACAAGGAAATATCAGCTTTAAATGATACATACAGCAATTTAACATATTTGACATTTACAGGATACTTCATCCTACAACACAGGACTATACATTCTTTTCTAGTGCACATGAAACATTCTCAAGGATAGACCATATGCTGGGACAGAAAACTAACCTCAGCAAATTCAAGAAGATTGAAATCATACCAAATGTATTCTAGACCACAAAGTTTTGCAATTGGAGATCAACTGCAAAAAGAAGGCAGAAAAAAATTACATATACATGGAGATTAAACAATATGCTATTTTAAAAATGACTGAGTCAAAGAAAAAATAAAAGAAGAGGTTAAAAAACACAATAGATACTAATGACAATGAAAATGTAAAGTACCAAAATTATTGGGATGCAGCAAAAGCAGTAATAAGAGGGAAACTTATATCATTACAGGCCTATCTCAAGAAACAAGAAACATCACAAATAAACAACATAAAATCTTATCTTAAAGAACTAGAAAAGAAAGAACAAAAAAGCCCAAAGTCAGCAGAAAGAAAAAAGTAATAAAACTTAGAGCTGAACTAAATGAAATAGAGAACAGAGAAACAATAGAAAAAATTAATGCAATAAAGAGCTGGTTCTTCAAAAAAAATCAATAAAATTGACAAACCCCTGGCTAGGCTCACCAAGGGACAAAAAGAAAAGACACAAATAACCAAAATTAGAAGTGAAAAAGGAGAAATTATGACTGATACCACAGAAAAAAAGATTACCAAAGATATTATGAAGGACTATGTGCCACTAAATTTAACAACCTAGAAGAAATGGACAAGTTTCTAAAAACATATAGTCTACCTAGACTGAACCAAGAAGAACTGGATAATTTAAATAGACAATCAACAGTAAGGAAATTGAAGCAATCATCCAAAACCTTCCCAAAGACAAAAGCACAGGACCAGATGGCTTCACCAATTATTTTTATCAAGCATTCAAAGAGGAATTAATGCCTATCCTCCTCAAACTCTTCCAAAAAATTGAAGAGGCAATACTTTCCAAGTCATTCTATGAAGCCAACATTACCCTAATACCAAAGGTTGGTAAGGCCAAACCACACACACACACACACACACACTATATGCCAATATCTCTGATGAACACAGATGCAAAAATCCTAAACAAAATATTAGCAAATAGAATACAACAATGTATCAAAAAGATTATACATCATGATCAAGTTGATTTCATCTCAGGGGCACAAGGAAGGTTCAACATACAAAAATCACATAAACAAAATAAAAGATAAAAATCATATTATTATATCAATTGATACAGAAAAAGCATTTGACAAGACAGAACATCCATTTATGATCAAAACACTGAAAAAAAATGGGTATAGAAGGAAAGTATCTCAACATAATAAAAGCCACATATGACAAGCCCTCAGCTAACATCGTACTGAACAGGGTAAAATGGAAGCCTATTCTCCTAAAATCAGGAACAAGACAGAGATGTTCCCTGTTACCAATGCTATTCAATATGTACTAGTACTGGAAGTTCTAGCCAGAGCAATCAGACAAGAGAAAGGAATAAAATGCATTCAAATTGGGAAAGAAAAAGTTAAATTGTCCATTTTTGGAGATGATATGATCCTTTATATAGAAAATCCTAAAGACTCTTCCAGAAAACTATTAGAAACAATAGCTGAATACAGTAAAGTTGCAGGATACAAAATCAATGCACAAAAATCAATTGCATTTCTTATGCCAACAATGAAACTTCAGAAAAAGAAATGAGAAAAACAATACCTTTTTCAATCAGAACATAAAGAATAAAATCCCTAAGAATAAACTTAACAAAGAACGTGAAGGACATATACATTGAAAACTATAAGACACTACTAAAAGAAATTGAAGAGGACAAATATAAATGGAAAGATATTCAGTGTTCATGGATTAGAAGAATCAACATAGTTAAAATGGCCATATTACCCAAAGCATATACAGATTTAATGCAATTCCCATCAAAATCACAAAGGCATTCTTTCAAGAAATAGATAAAAGAATCATCAGATTTGTATGGAACCACAAAAGATCCTGAATCACCAAAGCAATCCTACAAAAAAAGAATAAGCCTGGAGGCATCGTACTTCCCAATTTCAATCTATACCACAAAGTGTCAATAATCAAGACAGCTTGGTATCGGCAGAAAAACAGACACAGGGATCAATGGAACAGAATAAAAAACCCAGAAATAAACTCACAAATACATGGACAGATAATTTTTGACAATGGATTGAAAAATACACAATAGGGAAAAGAAAGCCTCTGCAGTAAATGGTGCTGGGAAAATTGGAAAACCACATGCAAAAGAACAAATCTGAACTGCGAACTGTCACCATATACCAAAATTAACTCAAAATGGATTAAACAGTTCCATGAAAGACCTGAAACAATTAACTGTATAGAAGGAAAGATCAGTACTAAACTTACAGACCTTGAGTTCAGAAAGGACTTCATGAACCTGACATTAAAGGCAAGAGAAGTAAAAACAAAAATAAATGAATGGGACTATATCAAACTAAAAATCTTCTGCACAGCAAAAGAAACTATTGACAAAGCAAAGAGATGACCAACCGCATGGGAGAAAATATTTGCAAACAACACCTCTGATAAGAGGCTAATATCTAATATATATAAAGAACTTGCACAACTCAACAACAAAAAACAAATAACCCAATTAAAAAGTGGGCAGAGTATTGAACAAACAGTTCACTTATGAAGACATGCAAATGGCCAACAGACATTTGAAAATATGCTTAACCTCATTAGCTATTAGGGAAATGCAAATCAAAACCACAGTGAGACACCGCCTCATACCTGTTAGAATCACTATTATCAACAAGACAAGGAATAACAAGTGCTGGAGAGACTGTAGAGAAAAGGGAACTCTCACACACTGCTCCTGTGAATGCAAACTGGTACAATTGCTATGGAAGACAGTGTGGAGGTTCCTCAGAAAACTGGGAATGGAGTTACCATATGACCCAGAAATTTCCCTTCTGGGGATCTACACAAAAAACTTGAAAACCTTAGTCTGCAAAGACTTCCATACCCCAATGTTCATCACAGCACTGTTCACAGTGGCCAAGTCAAGGAAACAACCAAAGTGTCCTCTGATAGATGACTGGATAAAGAAGTTGTGGTATATGTATACAATGGAATACTATTCAGCTATAAGAGAAGATGAAATACTGCCATTTGTGACAAAATGGATGGACCTCAAGTTCATCATGCTTAACAAAATAAATCAGACCAAAAAACCCAAGAACCATATGGACTTCACTCATATGTAACATAAAACTGAAAGCAACAAAGAAACAAAACTCATGGACACAATCAATACTTTAGTAATTACCTGAAGGTAAATAAGGAAGAGGGTGGAGAGGGGGAAGGGGGACTCCAATATATGGTGATGGAAAGAGAACTGACGCTGGGTAATGAACACATAACACAACACATAGATGATGTATTGTTGAATTGTACATCTATGTAATTTTTATTAATACCGCCTCAATAAATTTAACAGTAAGAAAAGGAAAATAGGCAGGGAGAGGGGAAGAGGGCAACCTAGAGAGAGTCCTCATGAGCCAGGACATGGAGGTGTATAAAGCTCTAGTGTAGTGTCAGGGTAATTTAAATAGTATTATATCCCTGGAATGCAGGATGTGAAGCAAACAGTAGAGGGAGATAAGATTGAAAAGGGTGCCTCAAATGGTATTCTAAGCAGCTTAGACTTAGTTTTATGAAAATGGAGAGAATAATTAGAGATTTCTGAGCAGAAAAGCTTATTTATCTTGGTGTTTCATGGAGTGTGGCATAGTGCCTTATTCTTGGTAGCTGTTTTTAGCATTTGTCACTTTCCTGGCACCAAAAATGAGTCTGGCCCCCAAGCTGATGCCATGCTCTGTGTACACAAGCAAAATAATGCCTATGCTCTTGCATATAGCAGTTTTCTCGCCAGCTCCTCTGCCAAGGCATCCCAGGTCTGAGAGAAATCTTTCTCTTTTATCCAAAGCCAAATTGCTGCCTCCATGTTACTGTCGCTACTACAGACTCTGCTAATTTCTTCTTTGAGACTGGAAGCTGGTCCAGTGGAAGAAACACTAGACTGGGAACCTTTAGAAACCAGGGTCCTGATACCTGCTGTACAAGTACCTAGATTGTAACCTTGGCCTCTGTCTCATCTATAAATTGAATAGGTGATCTCTACCTTCCCTTCTAGACTTAAGAGTCTCTGATTTTAAATGTAGGGTCAACATGACTTTAGCCAGGCCAGACTGTGGCTATATCTGCAAAGTTCTGCTTTAAAATAAGGCAGGATAATTGTCTAAGGTTGTAATCTGTTTAATTCTCCCCATACTTTGTCTCATATCTCCACACTTCACCTCCTTTTTTCCCATTCTAGAAAGGTTGTCAGGGCTATTTGCTCCTATGCCTCAAGAGAGTTTTGTGTTGCTAAGCTAGAAACAAAGATTGCTAAAGAAAACCCTCTCTGCCAAAGAAGATCTTTGAAATCCTAAATGCACTCAGGATATCAGGTCACTTGTCCCAAATAGGGTCCACAGAGAAGAAAGGGCTTTTCAAAAGAGAGAAACAGGAATGGTGAGACTAAGAACTTTTTTCTTAGGATGACCATGAAAATGACCATTGTAGAACAGTTTTGAGAATAACAGGTAGCATTACTTCTTAATAATTACCCTGGAAGCACAGGTGTAAATCAGGATGGTCCCAGGCAAACTGTAGTCATTAAATCCAAGAAGAAATGGCATCATGCCCCATCATCCTACAGACATTACTAATCAAAACCCATGCTCTTTCCAGATGAGCCTAGAACCCTTCTCAGCATAGTGTTTCTGACACTACTTACTAATCCATCAGTGTTGGCCCTTGAGTTTACATTGTTTTATTACAGTTAACCTTGTAATAAAAAAACAAGACATAGTGTATATTCTAGTGCTCTGCTCAGATCCTTTCTGGGTGCTGATAAAACCATCACCCAACTGCTGAATCTATTGTCTACTGACAGCTCATAGCTGAACCCCTCACCAAGCATTTACCACAGCTGAAGGAAACTGCCTTGCCCAAGGTTATATCCTCTCCCAAGTGCCCTAGACACCAATGGCTGACTGGGTGATGCAGAAATACAAAAGCCAGATCTGCCTTGCTTCAATGTGAGTTAAGTCTGAAAGGCCATCCCAAAGTTTTTTATAAGATCAGTGGAGGCTGATGGCAGGTCAGCTTCAACCCAATCTTGACTTCTTCACATTCCTACAGGTGTAGCTCCCAAGAGTCCTTCCCTGTCAACCTCTATACACAACACTCTAATTCAAGGTGTGTTTCCAGGGATCCCTGTCTAAGGAACCAAACTACCTCTGTGCTGTTAGTAAGAAGTAAACCCCTGGGCATACAGGCGGCCAGCACACATGTATAAAGATGCTCAACATCACTAATCATCAAGTAAATTCAAATTAAAACCACATGAGCTATCACCTCACACCTGTCAGAATGGCTATTATCAATAAACCAACAGAGGAGACACAACAAAATGGTGGAATGAGAAGGACCTCTGAAAAACTCCTTGGGAGATTACAACTAATAAAACACTTTTACCTCAACCAAAGACCCTCTACACAATACACAATCATAGCTAAGAAACCCACTCATCACATTAAGGTACCTGCAGGTGGGAAGAGGGTTAAACAAAGGAGAAATAAAGGAAAGAGTGGGTGTTGCCTTCTAGCTGCAGATCTGTCTATCCTGCCACGTATTTCCCATGACATCCTAAGGCAGGAGCTGGGCATGGAGGCCACTGGGGCATGGAATGTCTAGGGGACAGAACTAGCTCTCTCTCAGGGTACTCTTCCTCCTTCACTCACACACCTCACATCACCCTGTATGGCCCCAGAGGATGGCTGATTAGTCAATGACAGGTAAGATTCCTCAAGGGAGGAACAACCTAAGACAGGCACAGTTGCATAGGGGCCATCAGGAGAGAGCTTGGGATCTACAGAGGTGAGGCACAGCCCCTCACCCTCTCTGAGGTTGATCTCCTGCCCTCTGGCTGCCTTGCTTCCCACATGTAGCTCAGCTTGAGATCCGATGGAATGATCTCAGCCATTCTCTCCCTTAATGGATGTTTTTATAACAATAATTACATTCACTGGAGTTAAGTGCTAGTATATAAAGGCACAATACAGGCTGAAACACAATGGAGACTTTCAGGAACAGCCATAAGGTATGATAATCACAGACTTTGAAAAGAGGAAGTTTTTACTTCCCCATACAATTTTCACTTCCTCATTCTATCCATCAATAAAAGCCATGTATTGGCCCAATTCGGGGCACCCAGTCTATGAGGCTGGTGTCCTTTGGCCCCACTTATAATCTATTCTTGGCTACTGTCTTTCTTAACTTTGCATCACCCTTTTCATTTTCCCACCACTCATGTCATGCTGGATGCGACAAGCATGTGGCCGCGTCCCCACTTGGAACTCTACCACTAGGGGAGGGAGGAGGAGAAAGGTGGCAGGGGAGCACTCCGGTCCTCACTCCGTCTGTGGGACAGAGGAAAGGGGGCTCACAAGTGGGGGTGTGAGATACCGCGCCCACCTCACTTTGGCTCCAGGAGGTGCAGACCAGTCCTCAAAATGCAGCTGCCAGACTTCACTCCAGTTCCCAGAGGAGGGAGGCGACTGGGCAGTGAGGAGCCACAGTTCGAGTGCTCCAGCCAAGAAGGAGGAGAGAGAAGGTTGCATGTGCATGTTTCTCAGCCCACAACCAGTTTGAAAGACCAGTGAACAGGACAGACCCCAAGGCTCAGGGCAGAATCCACACCAGGCAAACTGAGAACAGAAAGGTGCAATCATGCCCAAAATCCCTGCACAACCCCCAGAGCCAGAGGAAGGAAACAAAGCTGAAAATGCCCCTCCCCCACAGACCTCTGCCTGCCCAGTATCAAAAGCAAACACCAAAGAAACTGCAGCTGGAAGGGTCCAGAGAGATTGCAAATATGAGAAACCAGAGAATTAAAGAAATGGGTACAGATAACCCATCAGAAACAGAGCTCAAAGCAATGATTATAAAAATGCTAAAGGAACTGAATGATAATTTCAACAGAGAGATAGCAAAAGAAGACTTACAAACCATTATAAAAGACCAAAGAGAGATAATGACTACATTAACTGAAATGAAGAATGGAATAATAGTTACCAAACTAGATAAAATAAAAGCATAAAGTAGTGATTTGCAGGAAAATCCAGCAGAAAACACCCATTTAAAACAGATAGATATGAGAATCCAGAAAAGTGAACATGGTTTGAGATTCCTCTGGGATAATTTTAAGTGGAAGAATGTCAGAATCATAAGTGTCAAGGAAGGGACAGAGGAAAAGCAAGGGATCAAGAAATTATTTGAAGAAATAATGAATGAAAAATTTTCTAACTTGGCAAAGGAAATAGACATACAAGTCCAGGATGCACAAAGAATCCCAAACAAAATGATCCCAAACAAGAACACACCAAGACACATCATAATTAAAATGTTAAAGAAAAAGAAAATTCTAAAAACAGCAAGAGAAATGCAAGTAGTAATTTATAAAGGGACAACAATTCAATTCTCAGCTGATTTCTCACCAGAAACTTTATAGGCCAGAAAGGATAGGCAGAAAATACTCAATGTGATGAAAACCAAGGATCTACAACCAAGAATAATGTATCCAGCAAAGCTAGCATTCAAAATGGAAGGACAGATAAAGAGCTTCTCAGATAAGGAAAAGTTGAAGAAATACATCACCACCAAACCAGAACTACAAAGAATGTTAGAGGGACTTCTTTAAAATGGGAGGAGGGAGGGGAGAGTCAGTAAAATAAGGAAAAGAGGTGGAGAAATTTAGTTTAATTGTAGACATAAAATTGAAAGGAACAAAGAAACAAAACTAATGGACACAATAATTTAGTAGTTAACTGAGGGTAAGGGGGGAGGGGGATGGGGGAGAAGAGACAGGGACACAAATATATGGTGATGGAAAGAAAACTAACCCTGGGTGGTGAACACATAACACAACACATAGAAGATGTAATGTAGAACTGTACACGTGGGAACTATGAAATTTTTGCTAATCAATGTCATCCCAATAAGTTTTAAAAATAAATAAATAAATAAATCAACAAGTGAAGAAAAAGATATGGAGAAACTCTTGAGCTATTGGTGGGATTGTAAATTGGTGCAGCCATTATGGAAAATAGTATGAAGATTCCTCAAAAAATTAAAAATAGAACTACTATATCACCCAGCAATTTCACTTTTGGGTACTTATCTAAAGAAATTCAAAACACTAATTCAAAAAGATCCATGTACACCTATGTTCACTGCAGCATTATTTACAATACAATATTGATTTGTCCATCAATAGACAAATGGATAAAGAAGATGTGGTATATGTATATACACACAATGGAATATTACTCAACAATAAAAAGAATGAAATCTTGTCATTTGTAACAACATGAATGGACCTAGAGGGTATTATGCTAAGTGAAATTAAGTCAGACAGGAAAAGACAAATACCATATTATTCCATTTATATGTAGAATCTGAAAAACAATAAATGAACGAATAAAATAGAAACAAACATAGATACAGAGAACAAACTGACGGTTCCCAGATGGGAGGGCATTTGGGGAGATGGGTGAAAGAGAGACAGGGATTAAGAAGTACAAACTAGCAGTTATAAAAATAGCCATGGAATATAATGTACAGCATAGGAAATATAGGCAATACTATTTTGATAACTATGTATGATGTCAGATGGGTACGAGGTTTATCAGGGTGATCACTTTGTAAGTTACATAAATGTCTAATTACTATGTTATACACCTGAAACTAATATAATATTGTGTGTCAACTATTATTGAAAAGTAAAACAAAAAAAAAAAAAGAAACTTAAAGAAGTAAACACCAAGCTTAACTTCTAATCTACATCTTTTTTTTTTTTTTTTTTTTTTGGTGGTTCCCTGGCTGGAAATCAAACTCAGGCCGCGGCATTAAGAGCACCATAATCTGTATCTTAATAAATGGATCCGTTAGTTATATTTTTGTCCCTACAGTTCATTGATCTTAATTTAAAAGCTGCCTTGGAAAATCCATGTGCCTGTACTTTTTGCAATCAGAAAAGTGCAAGTTCTCTCCTTCTCTGGGCTCCAGTAGAAGAAACAGGATTGCCATGAAGTTTCACGGCAGGAAAGTTGAGCAAACACTTTCAGGGAGACAGGAGACCGCGGGTTCAGTTCTGGCTTTGTCAACAACTCACTATGATGTGGGCAAATCATTTCCTTTCTCTAGATGGGCCCAAATTTACTTATCTATGCCCTCATAAAACATAGGACTTATCAGGAAAATTATCCAAAACTTGGAAATAAGGCAGAAAGGTGGGTCCCACACTCTTACAATGTTATATTGAACAAAGGCCACTCAGAGATTGTCTAGAAGAATGTATTTAATTTCTCTCACCATTGGCTATTGATTGAAGGTCACAGATTTAGGGAAGTTGTTTATTACTTGCTAGAGTTTTGTCCAATGGATATGGAAATAATTTCTGTCCATGAAACAGATAACCACAAAGATTTACAGCCTAGTTTTTATTATAATCCAGTAAATGTATCCTATCAATTCAACATATAGACTTGGTTTCTTAAATGTTCTTTGACCCAGTCAGAATATCTTGGTGGTTCCTTCACTAATTCATGAGTTAAATAGAATCTCTTACATGTAATTCATTTTATATTTCCCTGAGAGTCATGATTTTACTTTTTTAAAAAAATGTATTTCAACAGACTGGATCTGTTCCTTGATACTGGAAGAAAACAAATCCACAAACTTATCTTAAGCATTCAGGGACCCCAAAGGCATCTAGGACTCTTTTTTATAGAAATCCTCTGGACCATGTTACCTTCTGAAGAATGGCAGTAATACCAGAGTTACTAGAGCCACCCTCCCTTGATCATGGCGTGGCTGGGCAGGAGGCTAAGAGAGAGCAGCACAGCCAAGGCTTAGTGAGAAAGATCTTCCCAAAGTCTGAAAGACACAAAAATTATATATTCTCAGAGCTGAGATTCAAAGCAGGCTTGTCTTGCCCTAAAGACAGGCCCATTGCTACACTCCTCACACATTCATTCCACATCTCATTTATGTATATCACAAATGCCCAGTACATACTAATACACAAGGGCTGTCCGGAGGCATTCAACCGTGTAAAATGAAAAATAAAGGCATTTATGGCTGGATTTTTTCTGGAAAGCCCTCGTATACCCCATGCACTTAAATAAATTTTGAGTATTCCTCGTGACTAGAGCTTGGATGTTTCCAAAGGACCAAACCTATTGATTAGTTTTCCTTCAGAGCACTAGAAAAGATAGACACCGGGAGCCAGACTGGGCTATGATCCATCCTATCATTGCCATTTCGTGGCCAATTAGCAGTGTAACCTTGAACCAAAACTAAAGTCATGTGAGCCTCAGTTTCCTGCCCTGTCACATATGAATAATCCTCATATTATTATTATTCCTTGTTCTGAGAATTAAAGTAGAAAAAGGAATGTGAAAACACTTAACACAACACCTAGCCCACAGCTGCCCCCACCCACAGTGGCCTTTGGTCTGGCCTTCCCCTCTCAGAAGACCCTGGAAGGCATGAGGCCTTGGCTGTACTGCTGCTTCTACCAGCCCCCTCTCCGGTCACACAGTGATCAAGGGATGGGAAAATCGCTCTGTTCAAACAGGTGTCACTGTTCTAAACCTACAGTCTCATTTCCTGATCATGTCTTAATCTGCTCGTCGGTGGTGAAAGTCGATTTCTTGCACATTCTTCTATCAGTGGGAATTTCTGCCCTTGGCTGACAGGCATTATGGGCTGGCTTTGACATACAGCCCTACGGAGCCTGAACAGCCCCTATTCTTTCCCAGCCCTGAAAGGGAGCTTTGTGCCAAGGATTCATTAAACTGCACTGCACAGCCCCTTCACAAGTGGGGCTCAATAATGAACAGTCGATTTAACTGGAAAAGCTGCTGGAGCTGTTAAATTAAAGGGAAATAAAGTGCACTTTGGACTCAGTCTGCCAGAAGAAATGGTGACCTAAAAGGAAAATCTTCATTTTTATTGAATTGAAGTTTTTTTTTTAAAACTTTAATATGTGCAGGAAGCTTCCTCGTGACAGGCACCAAGACATAAAAGCTCAGAACACAGGCTTGAGATCAGGTGCTGTTTATTCACCACCGTCATTCCAAGTGAGTCTCAGGCTCTTCGAGGGGGCAAAGGAATGATCTAACTTTGAGAAACAAATATGCAACCAAAAGTGTGTTTTGCTTTGTTTTGTTTAATTTTTTGTTGTTGTTGTTTTTTGTTTTGTTTTCTTGTATGTGGGTAGTTCCCTGGCTGGGAATTGAACCCAGGCCACAGTGTTGACAGTGCCAGTGCCGAAGCCTTAAGCCACTACACCACCAGGGAACTCCTGTTTTGTTTAATTTTTAAACGTATATTAAGACCAGGCTTTATTTTTTATTATTTGAACATTTGAAGGACCCAGGACCATTCTTTTCTGAATTTGTTTTGTTTTGTTTTTTTCTCTCTCTCTTCTTCAGGGATATGACATCTCTCTGGGAGGAGATCCAGTCATTTCTCCTCAGTTACATTTGATCTGAGTGGTGTGCTCTGACATCTGACTCAGTAGCCCCTTGTTAAAGTTTGAAATTATCAGAATTATGCATGATGCTCCAAAGAACTTTCTCTTCAGCTCCTTCTGAGTTATGTAACTGCTTTGCATGGTGAGTTAGAACTTTTACTCACATGCTATGCCAGAATGTTATAGTTTTCAATGACACTCATGTGCAAGAAGCAAAAGCCACTGTGCTTTGGCAGATAAAATAACCATATGGTGGTCAAGCTGCTTAATGTGAGTTCAGAATTCTTCTTAACATGTTCCCCTGTCCTTCCTGTTTTCAAATCTTTATATTGACTCTTCTCCTGGGTATGGTGCAGGTGTCATTTTCTCATGCAAGGCCTTTTGTGGTTTCCATCTTAGGCATCCTTTTACCATCAAAAATGACGAAGTCACTCATCTCAGGGAATTTAAAGAGAAATCTGAAAGGCAATGTGGATAAATGAAGGCCCACTTTCGCTCTCATTGTTCAGAGTCACTGGAATCCAAACAGATTTTCAGTCGCAAAGCTGTATAGAAAAGGCAAAACTTCCTTTCTAAGATGTTTTATGCTCTCTTTCTGAAACCTAATTTATTTTTCATTTTGAATTCTAAGCCATCAATTTTTTAGGATTCTGCATTAGGCAATTCAAAGCCACCTCAAAATATCCTACAGGTGAAAAATATAAATCTGTGCATGTCTTCATTTTTAATAGTAACTATGGTGACCTACTAACGGTACTGTTTTATTCTTTGTCTATACTACTAATGAGTCACATTCAACCAAATAAATCATGAACTCTCAATATCATGTAATTCTGGATTCTGCCTCCTGTGACAACTGCTGGGATAGACTTTGACCAGTGCAAGCCTGATGTTTATTAAGGTCTACATCTGCATCAGAGAAAACAAGGTTTCATTCACCTTCCATTACAGATCATCCGTTGAACTTGGTTATGCCACCCTGTGTGAACAGTGTGGGCCTGATTACTTTTCAACATTCAGCAATGGGATAAATATTCATAAGAAAATGCATATTGGACCAGTCCAAATTTACACATGGCATCAGCCATTCAAATACATGCTCCTAGTCATGAATTATCCCTTCATAAACAATTACAACCTATTCAAGGGATATGTAGCCTTAAAGATGGGAGATAAGAGGACTTCCTGAATTCACGTAGATTTGATCACAGCCAGACTACAAGTTAAGGAGACTGTTAATATGTTACAACTTATCTAAAGGAAAATGGCCAGGAAAGTGATGGTGATTAAATCAAAGTAAGGAGGAAGTATGATTCTATAGGATTCAGAACATTTCTTAATTATTCTCTTTTGATGAATAAAATTTCATGTGTCTTTTTTCCTATCTGTGTGTAATCCTTCTGAGAAAAGAAAAGAAGTTATCCTCAGGGCCTGAGGGACAATTATAAAAGGTATAACCAATACATAATGGGAAATAGCAGAAGGAGAAGAAAGGGAGAAAGGAATAGAAGAAATATTTGAAACATTAATGTCTGAGAATTTGTCCCAGATTAACGTCAACACCAAACTGCAAATCCAAAATCAGAGAACACCAAGCAGAATAAATGCCAAAAAGCAAAAACAAACAAAACACTATACTTAGGCCTATCAAAGGTGAGTAAAAAATCCTGAAAGAACCCAGAAGAAACTGCTGGCAGACTCATGACTGTCCTCTTCGAGTGGAACACTACCAATCCTACCAAGCAGACACAGACCTTCAGCCCCTACTTTGACAACCAGCCAGGCATGCTCATTTGGGTTTATGAAGATGAGTGGGCCATGACCAAGGATAACAATGGGCTTGGCAACTTTGAACCCGCAGGCATACTGTCTGAATTCTGTGGTGTTCCTCAGATTAAAGTCACTTTTGATATTGATGCCAATTACACCCTCAATGTCTTTGCTGTGGATAAAAGTACAGGAAAAAAGAGCAAGATTACCATCATTAATGACAAGAACCAGTTGAACAAGGAAGACGGTGAGCCACATGGTCCAAGAATCTGAGAAGCACAAAACTGAAGATGAGAAGCATTGGAGCATGGCATCTTCCAAGGACTCAACTGAACTCTTTGCAATCACCATGAAAGCAACTGTTGAAGATGAGAAACTTCAAGGCAAGATCAATGATGAGGACAAACAGAAGATTAACAAATGTGATGAAACAATCATCTGGCCTGATAAGAATCAGACTGCCTAGAAGGAAGAATTTGAACATGAGCAGAAAGAACTGGAGAAAGTCTGCAGCCCTGTCATTACCAAGCTGGGCCAAGAGGCAAGCCAGGAGCACTGCCTGGGAGCTTCGTAGGTGGCAGAGCTCCTCCATCTGGTGGTTCCTCCTCTGGGCCGCCATTGAAGAAGTTGATCAAGGCAACCTGAGCATAGATTTAACATTATTCCACACAAAACTTTGTAGTAAATTGCATGGCAGTTTTAAGGCTGAGCTGCATTAGTAAATAACAGCACATTCTCAATTTTGGAATATGAAATATGTGCACAGGGAAAGGTAATCACATTGCATTTTATAAGCACTATATTGTAAGTGGACAACACCATGTCATAAATAAAACTGTATTTAAAAATTGGCACCAAAAAATATATATATATATAATAAGAAACCACAATAAAAACCACACACTTTTTACTTCATTCAGATACAGTTGTTTTTTGTTTTAAGGGCATAGGACAGAAATATGGAGGTGTGTCTACCAGGGCCCTGAATGGTGTTAATTGTAAGAGTGGCTATTTGAGGGTACAAGTCTTACTGAGCAGCAATTATCAAGCAACAGTTCTGTCTACATGTTCTTTAATAAATGTAGTTTTGTATGTATTTTTGATATTGTGAGGCCTCTAAAGAGTGGGACCCATCTTTCCCAAATTATTATTAAACCCATTTAACAATGAGAAAACTAGGACTTTAGTGTATAGGTCATTATAAAATGTAGGAAGCAGAAACATCTCTAGACAGTTCAGGTAGAAAATGGTTTAATACACAAATTATGAATTCACAAACTGATGATAGAAGGCCTAGGTCATGAAGATAAAAAGCTGCTTTCTCCATTACAATGGAAAAGGTGAAATTACAGGCAGATGAAGTTGGGCTTTGTTTGGGGGAGAGTGCATAGAGGTATGTAGGTTTGATGACAAGTTTCCTGTGTAATGGCTTTTTTTGGTTAATGAAATAAGGGGGCAGCTGAGTAGACTAGCAGAGTGAGGTAGGAGATTTGAGAAGAGAAAAAAGGTATGGACAACCATTACGAAAAGTAGAAGTGGAGCATCTTCAAGGAAACTCATATGATTGCCAGACAATATTTCAGGATCCGTGGATGTTGTTAATCATTAATTTATAGGAAATCAATCTATCTAGTTATGTGCTCTTTTATTTTCGTGACCTTTGCCAAATTACATGTCTGGTTTCCAGTTTTATTATTCTCAAGTAGCCATGATAAAAAGCTCTAATAATATTGATTTGTGGAACTTTGTACCTGTTTCTACCCTACACATGCCACATACAGCCCCAGACCAAATTCAAAGTACAGTAGACACTATCTCATTCTTGCAAAGCTCCTCTCCTTTCAGCACTTCTTGACATCCTCCTCTAACACAGATCACCTCACAGCTCCCAGCCCTGAGCTCCTAAGAAACCACAGATCGTTGGAAACCTGGCCTCACGGCAGAGGCAAAGCTAAGTCTGGAGTCAGGCCTGAAGTTGGAGGAAGAGGCAGTCTGAAGAAAAGACCAAGTCAGTGTTTTGTGAAAGGTTCTGCTGCACAGAGGAGGCACCGATGGAGAAAGCTGTGCTTCCCAACAGGAAAGCAGTCTGAAAGAAGACAGAGGAGGGAAAGGAAGTAAAATTATAAAGGGGTAAAATAATTATGGCAATTAAAAAGCTTAGGGGCCTGTTTGCCAGGATCCTGGTGGGAAGTCTCTTCCTAGGTGTTCCCATCACATTATGAGTACTGTGACCCCTAGATGAGTGGTCTTCAAAACAGAGTACACATGCTCCTGAAGGTGTGGGAAGACTCTTTGAGAGTATGCACATAGGAGTAGTGTTCACAAGATAAACACCCATATTCTCAGATCCCATATGTACTCCTTCTTAAAATTGGTTGGAGGCCTCATTTCCCATTCTGTCTCTTACAGTGGTCTTTCCTTTATTTTAAAAAGCAAGTAATGTCCTGTTCATCCTCTTCTGTTCTTTTTTCTTTTCCTTTCTTTTCCTTTCCTTTCATTCGTGAACGACACAGCCTTAAAGAGTTTAGGCAAGGCGAAGTGACATGTGCACTGGCAGTGCAGTGGAGCAGGGTGTAGGAGGGGATCTGACGTGGCTCACAGCAAGGGGTAAGAGCTGTCTGACGTGGGGTGTGGAGAAGGTTCACTGGGGGCTCGTGGGGACTTCACTGATGAGTATCTGAGCTAGAGCACAGTGACAAATGGGGTATGACAGGTCAGAGCCCAAAAGAGGAAGTAGGCATTTATGTGGAGGGAATGCCCAGCATAATGTTGGAGAGGGTGGGAAGGGCATTCATGTAAGAGTGGTAGAAACCAAGGTGAGAAAGTGGTTTCATACAGGGGGATTAATCAAAAAAATAAATATATTAAAGATCAAGAGTCAGGATTCTTACTTTCAGAGAAAAAAATACAGATACTGAAAGAGGGGGAGACTAAAATGAAATCACTAGCTGGTGATTTCCATGTAGCCTGAGGAAGTAGCCATGCTGGATCAAGCAAATTCCCAAGAACATCAGACTGATCCAGCAAAGTATGACTGACAGCTGGCAAAGTACTCTGAATTCCTGCTCTTAGAGAGTAAAACCCTTACCCAGAGCTGGTGTGCTGCTACTTGAGAGTTGGCTTAGAGAACCCCTAGCTTCATGGTTAAGGCCACATCATCCTCCAGCTCCTGAGACATTATAGAACATTATTAAGTCTTGTTCCTGTTTTTCTTTTTTCAAAAACATTTCCTTTGGGTTTCACCATAAATATATATGTGTTGTGTTGAAGAAGTACAAAGGAACTGTAGGAGAAATTGTATTGGACATTTTAATTTTGCAGTAAGTTTCTATAAAGAGATTTTTGTCAAGACAGCTATTTGAAGAGCTCAGCAATAATAGCCTGGAACTCTTTGCTAACATTCTCCCCATCTTTCTCTATCAGCTCTTTCATCAGCTTCTTAGGTCTCGGCATTGATTGCACATGTCCCCTCCCTGCCATTGGTGTGGGGCCAGCTCTGTCCTGTGGGAAGAAACCAGCTAAGTTTCTCTTGCCCTGGTAAGATGGTTGCCATAATATTTTGTTCTTAACCTCCATTTCCAACACTTAAAAAAAAAATTGGAAACAGGTTCCTATGTATTTGATGGTACAATGTACCAGTACATACCAGTAGAAGTTCATGTATCATCCTTAAGCATGTCTGATCTAGTTTTCCCACTGGTTGGGTCCTTCAGATGACTTGTAAGATGAGCAGCAAATGTGAGGACCAACATCAGACAACCTCTGTTTGGTGACAAAGTCTACTTACTCTGCTTGATCGACTTCCTAGATTTAGTCATCAACTAAGTGTACTGAATTCTGCTGCCCTTCGAGGAAAAGAGGCCCGTCGGGCAACAGGAAGAGTTCAAACTGCAGGTGCTCAAGGAGTCCAAATGTTGCCCCACCTGGAGTTCCCTGGAGAAGGAAGGAGGCTAGACACGATTCCTGGTGGAGCTCAAAGCAGCAGCACCCAAACTGTGTCCTCACTTAGATCAGATATGCTTGTCCATTTGCAGGTGATAGTGCAAACCAACTACAAAGTGCATGCACATTCTGCAAAGTCATTATTTTGAAACATTGGATAAGAAAAAATTCAATTGGATTTTAAATCCATTCAAATGTCACAAGAAATGTCAATATTACATTTGTAAATGAAATAAAAGAAAGAGCTGTTGGGCTCTTTAAATGCAATTTGTAAGAATGGGAATAAAAAAAACTGATTTTAAAATTTATATCACCTACTTATGCAAATAAAATATCTCACCAATGGTGACTATCAAGAAATGAAAGAGATTACCATCGATAATTATAATTGAGCATTGATAATTATCTATAGTCATTTCTCTGTTTTTAAGGTGATATAAATATTTTCTTGGGTAAGACACAAACTGCTCTTGAACAGGGAGACTGCAAACCTGAAAGTGGTATGGAAGGCAAGGCATGAAGTTACAGGATGGCTTGTAAAGTGAGAATGAGGAAGTTACTTAACCTCCGCAATGATTGATGGTTATTACAATGGGAGTTTCCAGACAGCAGGGAATTGGTTAAAAGTAATTATCTTATAGCATTGTAAGAAGACAACTTAAGTTTCATTTATGGTTATCAGAGGCATTTATAAGAAATGACCTAAATTAAGTTTCAATTATATTCATGAAATAAAAAATAGATAAAGTTTTGCTTATGTGGCTTAACTGGTTATGTCTGCTTGGGTAATTTTCCTTTTTTAATAAATTTTTTTATTTTAGAGGAATTGTAGATTTGATGTAATTGTAGTAAAATCTGTATTATTGCAAGTATATGATCAGAAATAGAAAAACTACATTTATTGAAGCAACTTTAAAAATTATAAAAATTAAAGATTTTTAGGTGCAACCCTCTAAATTTATATTTACTATATTTCTTAATAATTATTTCATTTTTCTTACAATTATGTAACATAGAGAAAATGTCACTCTTTTCCCATGAAACCCATATAGCCTAATCCCCTTCCAGTTTACTACATTGTACCCAACAAATAACATCATTTTCTCTGTGGGCCATGACATCAATAAGGTTGAGAAGTGCTGCCTAATCCATAGAGAAGTAATATACGCTCCATCTCTGCAGTTGCTTCTATGGTCCCTAAGACCCTGCAGAGTTATACCACATGCTCAGAACCCATCCCCCTACATAAAAAGCACATTTCACCTTCACCTGAAAAAATCATGGCCTTTGGAATGTCTTCCACTCCATTCTTTGGGCCAATCTTCCTAGACACTCTCTAAGCAACGAGATCTCTGAGTCCTGGGCCCTGGGAAGCAAACTTCACAGCCATGGCCACCAATTCCAAGTTGTAGTATTCATTGAGGTATGTAACAGCTCCTCCCTCTCTACTACTACTACTAATTTACACATTCTAGAAGGGGCATCAGAAACCTGCCTTGGCCAGACTGGGAGAGGGAGTAAGGCAGAATATGATAGGAACCAGCCGCGTTTCCTGTTGTTTCAGACATAGGAATCCCTAAGCTCTTGGTCCCTCTAGAAGCCTGGTCCTGCCACTAGAAGCAGGGTCCTGCCACTACATCCCCAGACATTATGTGCAGAAGATTGACATTTGGGAGTGAGTGAGTCGTCATCATCATGTAAAAGGTTAACTGGAGCCATGAGATTGTAAGACATCACAATGGGAGAGTATACAAGGGCTATCCAGGAAGTATCCAGCACGTAATATGAAAAAATAGAGGCACTTATGGCTGGATTTTTTCCATACAACTCTTGTATAAAGTGAGAAGAGAAAAGGATCTAGGCCAGGGCCCTGGGGGAGAAGCAGTTAAGGTGTGGGGCAAGGAAGGGGAGCCATCGGAGGAGGCTGAGTGGGAGCAAACCGATGTGTATAAACGACAAAGAGACTGTGGAAATGTGAGTGTCTTGAGTAGAAAAGTCAAGCATTGCAAAACTTGTAGAAAAAAGAACAAGAACCTTACTTTGCCTCTCACCTTAGTCCCATAGATAAAATGTGCCCCTTTCCTGGCCAGAAGTGAGATACCTGCATTCCTTTTTCTCTGCCCCTTGACTTAAGTCTCAGAGACCTCTTTTGATCTCCTCTTGTTAAAGCGTTTCCCTCCTTTTCCAATGTGTCAGCACAGAGCCTTGTGGTCACACTGCCTCAGTCACCTGAGGAGGCACGAATCTCGACATTTATCATGGCAGCTTCATCTCACCTTACCTCTGCTTCCAGATGCCCACATTGGTTGCAGGTAGGAATCCTTATATGAGGTCTGATTCTCAAATATGTAACGGGGAGGAAAAGGAAAAAGGAAGGGAAGCTGGAAGGAAAAGTTTAACAAAAATACAAATGCTATGAGATCCTGGGAAAAGTAAAGGTGTTAACTTGATTCTGCTTACTAAGTATAAGGCAATATACTAGGCATTCTTACTTGTGTCTCCTGGTCTAGGCCTGCTGGTGTGTGTGTGTGTGTGTGTGTGTGTGTGTGTGTACCTGAGTATAAATGTGCATGCGGTGGGGCAAAGAATGCTAGAAAGAAAAGGAGTCCCAGATGGTAACAAACGTAAGTTCTTAGAGCCTCAAGATACTGTAGAATAAGATTGCCAAAAATTATCACGTATGCCCCTATTCTCTCACCCATGCTCATGGCAAACATTATTAATGATTTTCAAACATCAAAGTGTTATAAATATGCAAATAAGCGGTCCCAATCCCTGCCATCCCAGGTGGTACACTTGTACAAGAATGGAAGAGACCAGCCTGAGAAAGCCATGAAGGAGTATTTGGGAAGGACAGAGCATATGAGAACTTCCATGTTTAAGAGGATTGTGGTCCTGACAATCTTCAATGTCCAACCCTCTGACAATGGGCAGTATCGCTGCGGGTTCCAGCATGGCTCTGTCTATAATGATACAGTGATTGAGCTGAAAGTGGCAGGTAATGACCCACATTTCTCCCCTTGATGATCTACAGGGTTGAGTTTATTCTGGGATGGGCTTCTTCCTCTGATCCAATTTTCCTGGAAAATATAAAGAAGTCATAGGAGAAAGGGAGATGGCCATTACTTCTCCTATGCACCCCACTATTTCATATATCACTGCTTGGGGCTAAATAAAAGATAAAAAAAAGAGACACAGTGGGAGTCAAGAAATAGGCAGAGGTCATTTTTGTTGGACTGTGTTAGACGCCTCTCTAGCCCATAGTCTAAGTCCCCATCCTTTGTCGCCAAGACTTCTTCAGAGACTCACTTTGCCGTGTTTAGTCAGCATCAATAACTCTACAGAAGGAGGGGAGGGATGTGTGTGAAGGAAAATGAGCTCAAGACCTGGCTTTTCTCTCTACCTCTTCCCAGTTCTCTGCTCAAATCCTCACTTTCATGCTGAGGTCACTACATCCTACATGCAATTGGAGTGCAAGTCAGAGGGCTGGTTTCCTCAGCCAAAGGTCCAGTGATGGACTCTCAGGGAGGAGAAATTCCAGCTGGGTCTGAGACTCACACCCAGGACAAAGGTGGCTTGTCCAATGTTAACAACATCACAGTTATCAGAGAACCTTCTCAGAAGAATCTGATATATTCTGTCTGGAACCCAGTACTGAATCAGAAAAAGGAAGAACAATTGTCCACAGCAGGCCAGTTTTTTTCTCTTCCCTCACTCTGTCCTCCAAAATGGGCTTTTATGCTCACACTCCATGGCTGTGGCAGCTCTAACGGCTCATGGCTGCCACCTTGAGAGATGTGTCCCCCTCCCCAGGTATGCTGGGTTCTGCTCTCCTCCATCACATCCGCACCAGGCTTACTGCCAGGATGCAGCTTCCCTCTTCTTTTTTCTGCCTTCTCCTGTCCTGCCCTCACCAAATTTTCTAGTCTCCACCTACTTAACTGCTCCATAGAATTGGACCTTTTTGTCTTAGTCCATTCAAGCTGCTATAACAAAATACCACAGACTAGATGGCTGATAAACAACAGGAATTTATTTCTCACAGTTCTGGAGGCTGGAAGTCCAAGATCAGAGTGCCAGCATAGTCAGGTGTTGGTGAAAGGTCTCTTCTAGATTACAGACTGCCAACCTTGTCCTGTGTCCTCACATGGTGGAAGGGACTAGGGAACTCTGGGGTGGGAGCATAGGGCAATGGTCACTTTTATAAGGACACTAATTCCATTCACAGTACCTTGGTTTCATAACATTGGTACCAAAATAAATGCAATTGTATTTTTCTCGTGCATTTACAAGTATCAATGTCACTCATTACAGTATATAGTAAATTTCATGAAGATGGGAGGCATGACTTTTTTTAACCATTCTATGCCCATTGCCTAATACAGTACAGAGAACAAAGGAAGCATTCCATAAGCATTTCTTGATAAAGAGTTCCATTAATAGAAAAATAAGTGTTTTGGATGGCTTGTTCATGTGGACACTAAAGTCACTAAGGATAATGACAGACCTTGTCCTGGAGAGTGGAATAGAAGACAGGGCCTGGTACTATCAGTGAATGGAGACAGTAACCATGAGACCGGACAGAGAGAGACAAAGGGACAATTGTTATATGATCAAGTTTTAAGTTGTGATAAAGGCAACTCACCCACATTCAGTCCCTAATTCAAATCAATCTCCCACTGTTACCAATCCCCACAACCCAAACTTTTCCTCTGGACCCACTAGAAATGTATTCCATTGAAAATAACTCCCCTGATGTATTCCACCTCTTTCCTCAAATTCCATCTACCCTCTCGCCTTAGTTAAAACCTAAATTTCCCTGAAGAATTCTACTTTCCTGGCATTACATTCAATTCCCAAGGCCAGTTGTAGCCTTTTCTCCTTTTCCAATCACATAAATACTTTCTGTTTCTTAAGGTTTTGTCACAATCCAGTTACTCCTCTTCATTTACTTACTATTGAGTTATAGTCTGCCTCTGTACCCTAATGCCTGCCATCACCTTAGGTTACTTCAAGTCCAAGGAGACAGTTCATCTCACACGCTAGCATCTCAGTTCTATGAATGCCACATTTCCGCTCTTATGCATCCATCTACGCATTGATCCAAGAAATTTTATTGGGCAACTTTGTGGGCCAACACAATGCTTGACCCGGCGAATGCCATAAGGACGAAGACATAGTCTCTATACTTACGGAACTTACATTGTAGTAAGTGGGGAAGGCTGTGCAAAAGGCAAAAACCCTTGAAAAGTAGACCATGTCTGCTTCATTACGGTTTCACTAACACCTATCACTGTATGTGGCATACATATTATTTGCATGAATTAAACTCACAGTTAGAATACAATGTATACAGTAAGCAGAGGATGCTATGAAAACACAAACGAGAGAGATTATAGAAAGGTGAAGGGAAGGAATCAAAGTGTAACTCTCAAAATATTAAAAAACATAATTTTTAAAAATGTCATTAGAATCAGGTATCATAATTTTAATTAACTCATATGTGAGGAAAGGAATAGGATTAGAAAGCTGATTCAAAATCTGAAAAAAATGGAATCCTAAAATAAGACTCCTAAGTTAATGTTGTATAGGGCAATAAAGCCATAATAAAATTTATTTTTCTAAGTCAGATGATCTTGAGATAAATTTATTGGATAATATTTTAGTATGACATTGAAAAGACATGAATTTTTTTTGCCTTATTTATGTATTTTAGACACTTTTCCTCTACAAAGGCTTCTTTGAGATAATATTGCATCTGATAACTGGAGAGAAAGTAGAATGTGAAGGGAAAGACCAATAAGAATGGTGAAGGGAAAGGCAAGTATGCTGGGGACAGGAAAAGTGCAGAGACCCACTTCACTTCAGTGGCTCACGGCCATTGCCAGACCTTGGGCTTGATTCAAAAGTGAAGCGTTTCAGTTCTGAACCACTAAACCCAATATCTCACTTTTTGACTGTAACTCCCAATTCTTCTGACTTTTATACTTTACCTCTTTTTACATAGAGTTTTCAGCCTCATAGACACCCCTGGTCCCTTGAGTCTCCCACAGTACGCCAGGCCACCAGCCTCAGCTCCATCTAACCTCCTTGGGTTGACTCCTCAACCTGCTTTTTTTTTTTTTATATCAATACTCTCAATTCTGTTACATTCTGTTACACTGATATCCAATAAAAATTTTTTTCAAAAGAAAGGAAACAGAAAAAAGGTAAATACAATTTAAAATTTTAGCTCCTCAAGTGTACTCACCATATTTCCGATGCTCAACAGCCACGTGTGGCTAGTAGCTGCTGTACTGGATAGCACGGGTTTAGGCCATTGATATGGTTAGGTTTAAATTCACCATTGTGCTGTTTTTTGACACTTATTTATTTTCTTTTTCTTTTCCTGTCTTCTTTTGGTTTACATAGTTGAAAATATTTTATCTTTAATATTGACCTATTAATTACATTTAATATTTGTTTTATTTCTTTGGTGGTCGCTCTGGGGTTTACAGTACATGACTCGTATAAGAATGCTGTAATCAGATGCTTTAACTCCCCTGTTCTTTGTGCTATTTTTGTCATGTAGTTTCCTTCTATATGTTATAAATATATTTTTTTTCCTTTAAACAGCCAATTATCTTTTAAAAATACTTAAAAATAAGAAAAAAATAGCATTTAAAAATTTACCCATATTGCTATCCCCAGTACTCTTTTATTCCTTTGTGTAGATCCACATTTCAACCTGGTATATCATTGCCCTTCTATCTGAAGAAACTTGAACATTTCCTATTGTGTAGGTCTGCTGGCAACAAAGTCTCCTGACTTTTATTTGTCAAAGAAAAGGTCTGGTTGTTTTTTTTTTTCATTTTTTTCTCTTATTTTTCTTAGAGGCTATTTCCACTGACTGGATAGAGAGCAAGTCTAGAGTGGCCTTACTGTTGAAGCTCGTTTAGTCCTGTTACTGTCATAATCTTTCCGGGTTCTCTAGTAAAAAGTAAGGTATCTCCACTCTGACTAGTTGGAACCCTTTCAGTTCTGTGTGAGTTCTGAATGTCCAGCTTACAGCGCCCATTAAGACTTTGCCTGAACTCACATAGCATACTATTCAGCAATCAGTTCAAGAGAACCCTTACAAAGATTCCTGGAGCTCTCTCTTTGCCTAGGCTCCTTTTCTCTGGTATTCTGCTTCTAAACTTCTAGCCCCCTCAGCCTCCCTGAACTCGGATTTCTGTGTCTTCATCTCAGGCACCTGTGCCTACGGGATTCTCCTTTCTGCTCTGCAACCTAGAAATCTTCTCACCACAGAAGGTTGGCAGAATTGTATTTTTTCTCTTCACAACCTTGTGCTGACTGTTATTTAGAATCTGAAACAGTTTTTCATATATTTTGTCTGGTTTTATTATCGTTTATTCCAGAAGGGTACATGTAATCTCATTATAGCTGTAGGTATGTTTATTATTCTCTTTTTACAGTTGAAATTTTTCCCTTGACTTCTATGACCCTATTAAAAGTTATTCCTGCCCCTAGATACTTAGGCCGTGAAAGGCAGCCTGTCGTGGGTTCTCAGTAAAACACCAGTTCCAGGAGTAGGGTAAAACAAATGAGGTGCCTACGACACAAAATTTAGGGAGGCACCAACTCTCAGTTTCATAATAACGCTGCCCCTCTCTCCACATGACACTGAGAGTAAAGGCCTCCTTAAATTTTGTTTCCTAGGTGCTTCATTGGCCTACCTAATCTGAGCTCTGCCCTGCACATTCCTGCTAAGTGTATCGAGAATGCAATACCCTAAATTTTCTTTACCTGGATCATTTCTCAAGATTGTGTTTGCAATGAGCAACCTTGAGAAATAAAATAATTTCTTCCCTGGACAAGAAACAAACTTGCTTCCATTGTTATAAAGCAGTAAGTCCCCTGAATTCAGTTTTTCATCTATTGTAGTGCACCCACTGCGTATGCAGGTACTCATTAGGGCTCTTTGAATCACCCCTGGGGTTACTAGGGGCCACGGCAGATGGATGCAAATGAACATGAACTTGTTGTTACTGCTTTGCCATGAGTAGTAAAGTCCTTTGTCTCTGATCCAGCAGTCGTGTTTCTTCTGTTAGCATCCAGGAACCAGTAACAGGCTAACTTACTAGCTTATAAGTAATAAATGCTAGTCCCTGCACCATTTTTGAAGACTTTCACAGAAGGTAGTATATTCTTTTCCTTTTGGTTTTCAATTTTCCCAGAAATTACTGGAGGAAACTCTGAGAATGAGTTTCTGCCCATACCGACATGTGCAGGATTAGTTATTTTTTATTTTTTATACCATAGGACTCGGGAAATAAAGGAGCAGTCATTTCAATTTCTCCTACCAGTCCCACTCTTGTCACTGATTCACATTGGTCACACACTCACGTTTCTCTATTTCTGGGGAACTGGAAAAACTGCTGAAAGGTCCCAGTAAGGGCCTGTTCCTTCCTCCTACTCCTCTAACAGTCTTGTTCTCCCTGTGTCTCAGTGTTCCAGTTTCTGACTGTCTAACCCCTCTCTGTCTACACTATTGTCAGTATGTGTCTACTCCCTACCTTAAGCTTTATTATTGTTGTTGTTGTTATTATTTGGTGACACAAAGACTTTTGAACTCATCTTTCTCTTGATCGCTTAAAAATTTTAGGATCTCAGGATCAGGTCTAGGATAGTAGAGCTCAGGAGCTGGATGTTTTTTGTGGAGTGTGAACTTCTATCTATAATGTGGGTGGGCCTCATCACATCCATCAAAGGCCTTAAAAGACTGAGATTTCTTGAGGAAGAGACTACTCTGGTTTTTACAAACACCTTCTGGAATTTTCTGCCTCTGATTAGATCTGAAAATTTCAGACTTGCCAGTCCTCACAACAGCCTCAGAGGCAATTCTCTGGAGAACCCTGACTAATATAGGGGGTGATGGCTAAGGTGGATGGAATTTTCTTTTTGAAGTAATGAAGAGGTTCTAAGATTTATTTGTGATAAATACATTACTGTGTTATGTATTCATCATTGAATTATACACTTAAAAGGGTGAATTGTATGGTCTGTGAATTATATCTCAAATTGGTTAAAAAATATCTACAACTGAAAAATAAAACTATTTTAAGCATATTACTTAAAGATGCAGGCTTCCCACTCTTGGGTCAGCCCATTCCAACATCTCAGAGTGTACTTTTTAACTTTTCTATAATAAACTTTAACTTTTTACATTTTCACACACAAAAAAGAAGAGACGATAGTAACATCCAAGAAAAATGACTGTAAGATAAGGTCGTTTGTTTGATGAACAGAAATTACAGGTGAAACTCTCAGCCTTTGTCTCCTTAAACATTCTTCCTGCCTAGCATCTCTCTCTCTCTCTCTTCTGGGATTCTAATCGCAAATGTGTGTTAGATGTTTTTAAAAAATTGTTCCACATCTCTAAATGTTCTGTATTATTTAGGTTTTCTTTTTCACTTCTTTTGTTCTTTGCATTTTATCGATAGTTTAGATCATTTCTATTGATTTATCTTAAATATGTCACACAGGGTCTCTCTCTCCTTGGCCTTGCAGAAGGCTGGTAGGTTGCTGCTTGCTGCGGTGGTTTATTGTATGATGTGTGCTGAGGGCACTGAAGTTCTTCGTTTTGCGGCTCCAGCCTCAGCCATAGTCCAGCTCTGTACTCTTGAACTACAGAAATGGAACTTCCTCAGCATTCCTTCCCCTCCCACTGTAGCAGCTGAATACTGCCTTGTTGGTGGTCTTGTGTGGGTAATTTTCCTGCCCCTTCCTTGGTGGAGGAAGCCCTCTATTGTCTATCAGTGCAGGATTCCAGGCTCAAGGGGGTTTCCTACCACCCTCCTCCAGCAGCAGATGTCTTTTGCTTCTACCCCTTTCCCAGCAGAAACCCTGTACCAGGGACAATAATGTTTCTTCCCCCTCCCCCAGTAGCCAACAGCTTTTGCTTCATATTAAAGAAGAATCTAGAAAGTGGGTGGGGTTTTGTGCCTATGTGCCAAGGGTTATTCCTTCTGGCTTCCCACCCTGCCTCCATCTTTCTCATGAGCACGGGAGAGGGAGTGTAGGCTCCTCTGTGTATGAGCCTTCCAAGGATTCTAAACTACCCTACTAACACAAACTCAATCTCTAATAATTTGTTAAAATACCAGCCTTTCTTTTCTTACCTCTCCTTTTTGTGTTCTGCCAACAGCTAAACAGTTCATGGGTCCTATGTCCCCCGGACAGGCGTCTCACCCTCTGGAACTCATTTCACCTAGTTGCCTCATTACCTCGCTCTCTCACAGCTCAAAAAAGCCTATGGTTTTGCAGAACACCCAGATTTTTCTGATTGTTAAGGTGTTAAGTGACCTTATCTTATGGCTTTTATAAATGGAAGCAGAATTCAGCACTTTTTAAAAAGTTGCAACAGGTGCTTGTCAGTCCATTCAACCCTAACACTATCTGTGGGTCCAGGTATCCGCACAAGGCCATACCCACTTCATCCCTAATCTCCATCACTCCCCCTGAAAACCTCTGCCTCAAAAATCACATAAGAAAATAAAGGTAGGACTTCTTCTCAAACTATATAATCCCAATCCATTCAATTTTTGTAAAGGGAGAGTTCCAGGCAAAGGAATAGGAAGACCCTGAATTCCCCTCCCCCATGAAGACACTGAATCCACACACAGAGAGAAATTCCCCCTGAAGAAAAACCAAAGGCTGACTAAGCAGCTTCGGCAGAACAAGCAAGAGAGAGAGACCACACAGACACGTGTAGGAGACATGGAGAAACTACATAAATGTATATATAATGGGTTATTAGTCAGCGATGAAAAGGAATGAAATCTTGCCATTTGCAACAATGCAGATGGACCTAGAGAGATAGTGTTTGTTTTTAAGTATGTTTATCTGCTTTTTTAAAACTCAAAAGCCCAATATTCTTAGGGAGAATTTCTACAATTTCTATAGTAACCTTAAGTTTGAAAGGTTTCTGCTCTTCCCACCCCAATTCTTCGTTGGCATCCATATGTAAAATGTCACTTCGGAAAAATCAGGGTGGGGGGAATGTGAATACTGAGATTTTGTCACAGTACTCTTTTCCTGATGGAAAATTTTCTGATTACAAAATTTAGAACATTGATTCAAGAAAGATTAATAATCTCATCAATAAAAATCTTTTTCTAACTATATGGCTATCTCAGAAAAAACAATTATAAACAGCAGCCAATTCTCAGAGATAAGAGGGCAATGACTTATCCTTTCCCACTTCTTCTCATTTTAAATTTGGAATTACTCAGCAATTCTATGAGAGGTAGAATGTCTGGCACAGGTTCTGGCTTCACGATTTTAGAACACAATTTTAACTCATCACATTCTTCTGAAGAACTCAGGTTACACTTAAAGAAGCGGAAGAAGAGGTTTTCCCATCTCAGCATGCAGGGAGGAGGTGATCAAGAAGACAGAACGGCGTGCTCCCAGTCGGAGGAGGAGAGGCCTGACCATAGGACTGACAATTAGGAGAGAAGTTAGCAAAAGAATTTTTTAATCTGATTAGAAAAGTGTATCATTTATAAAGTATACTACTCTTGGGTCCTCTGTCTACTAAAGAGAAGCCCCTACACAAAAATCAGGAGGAAAATAGCCAACACAGACTCTCATTGGCCAATATTTAAATACAAAAAAATACAACTTTCATTTTTCATTTGTGAGAAGGATTTATGAGCTTGGTATTGACCTCTTTGACCCAATTCAAATTTATTTTTTGGCTATGATCAGATCCACTGGGTACTGCCAAGAAACATATCCAAAACAAAAAAATCTCTGAATTTTTCAACATCATTAGAGTTCAATGGATTTTTCTGAGTATTACTGTTATGCAGTTAAACTGGAAGGGAAGGAGGAATAAAGAAAGAAGGGAACTCTAAAACCTCCTGACAAAGTAGCTGGTCCACTGCAAGGCCAAGGGATTGTTTCTTCTGCCAGTCACTTATTCACAAATATTTACCCCATGTAAAGAAGTCTGTGTGAGTGAAGCTTTGGTGAGCAAACACACCAAGAAGTTCACTAGAGTCTTCTCTTGCCGACCCCACCCCATGTCCTTAGTTGCAATTGACTTCATCCACCATCTTGGCATTCACAGTAGCCACAGTTTTCTTTTAAAACTTTTCTTGTCCTTGCTGCTTTTCCTTCCATTCTTGTCCTTGTTTTCTGACATCTTATTTGCTCTAATTCCTCTCATTAGATCAAAGAACACCTTGTCCATGTGGCCCCGTGTCTCGGCGGATGTTTCCAGGTATAACAGGCCTCATTCCCCTGCTTTACTCCGCGCCTGCTCCACCCGCACCTGCCTTGGCTCCTCCAAGTCTGACTTGCTTCCCGTCATGAGCGATGGAATTTTATCTTCTTCATCCTTAATGTGGAGGATCTGCTCCCTGAATTCGGCAGTTGCTGTAAACAGTTCATGTACTATAATAGAAAACACTAGGAGAAAACCCTCCCCACTCCAAAAGCAGTTGTCTCCAATGGCTGCAGAGTCTCCTGTCCAGCGGTGTCCAGAGTATCTATCTGGACTTCCCCATCGAGAACTACTTTCCTTCTGTAACTGTCAGCTTTGGTAGGTTCATAGTCTTCCTCAAACTCATCATACATGAATTGAAGCGTCAGGGCCGACTTGCCAAAGGCTCCACGGATCACCTCGTGAAGGACCAAGGTGCTGTGGCTCCTCCTCTTGTTTGCAGCCACCCTGTTGCTTTGCTGAGGTTGCCACAGGGACAGAATTACAGACACTCCTTTTTTAAGAACTGGGTTCCATTCCTACCAGTAGGTCAGTAAGTGAATTGGTCAAAAGCAAGGAGCTTAAAGGCCAATGTCTCATGGTGTGTCATGGCACCATAGGTTTGTATTTTAAATAGATGTCATGTGACACCACACTTGAATAATGTAATTCTATCCATACAAAAAGCATACATTAGGTAAGTACCAAAGAGCTATAAGACACACCACAACGCAATAATAGAAATCTGTTTTTATTTATTCTGAATAATAAAAATGTCTAAAAGAAACGCCAACTTGATAACTTTTAATTTGCATCTGTTACATATTACAGAACAATCAGCAAAAATCATAAAAACGATGTACCAAAAAATTAAAGTTCATTCATAAAACAGACATCCAGACTAATGCCTCAGATTCCTGAGAAAGGGGACTCCCCCAGTAAATCACAGAGATCATTAACAGGTAGGTCGTTAAGTGAGGAGTTCCTATTCCAGAGCTGGGATCGTCCAGCACTGCCTCAGCCACCTGCACCCAGCCCCATCTTCAGAGACGATTACGTTAAGCAAAATAAGTTAGACCGAGAAAGACAGGTACCACATGATTTCACTTCTATGTGGGCTCTAAAAACAAAACAAGTGGACAAACAAAATGAAACAGAAACAAACTCACAGATACAGAGAACAAAATGATGGTTGCTGGAGGAGAGGAGCCATAGGAGGGTGGATGGAAAAGGGGAAAGGGGTAAGTACAAATTTCCAATTATAAAATAAGTCACAGGGATGTAATGTACAGAATAGTGAATACAGAGGTAATACTGTAATAATCGTATACAGTGACAGATGATCACTAGGCTTATTATGGCAATCCCTTTGTAAGGTATGGAAATATTGAATCATTATGTTAGATACGTGAAACTAATATAATATTGTTTCAATTATAATGAAAAATAAATTTTAAAATCTTTAAATGTTTTCCTCATTTATTTTTTAATTACATTTGAAATAAAATATATTGGTTTTAGGTGTACAGCATAGCGATGAGCCCCATCCATCATAGTATCCCTCTATCAGTGATGTCCTTTTCTCTTTTAGATCAGACACAATTCCATCTTAATGTCCTATAACCTAATAAACCGGACAATGAAGTTAAGCATCTCTAACATGCCTTATATAAAAGAACAATGAAAAGGAGAGTGGAATAAAGGAAATTGGTTACTAGTACAAATATGTATATACATGACAAAGCAAGAAAGATAAGTATAACAACTGTAATTCTTATCTTTCTAACTGGTCACAAGGCTGCAGTTGGAATTTATAATGACCTTCTACCCTCACCATGTCCATGGTGCCTTTGCCTTAGGGCCATCACCTCACCTAGTCAGGATTTTTTATTTGGTAAGGTAATCCTAATCTTGATTTCTGAAAGGTCTGAGTCATTTGTGGTTATCTTGTATCAGCTTCCTATGGCACTCCACTAACTTTTACCACTAGGTATGCAAAGAAGCACCCCTCCTCACGGGATCCCCTTTGTACCAGTCAGTGCCCCATCAGGAAAATATTAACCACCCTGGGAAATTCAAACATGGGCATTGAATACGAGGAGTCGCTTATACTAATGTTGGAAGATTGAAAGAACCAAAGGGGGCCTCTGAGAGAAGCCAAAAATTACTAACTAAGGGAAACAGCTGCTCACCCCCAGGACTGACGAAACCAAAAGGAAGAGGTAGGGGGACCAGAACCTGGGGTTTGGAGGAGGGCCCCTTGCAGAGCCGGTGCTGACTAGGGGATGGTACGACTGGTGCTGAGAGTGCCATGAGAAGCTACACCCCGAGGATGAAGGACACTAAAAGGAGCTGAAAATAGCAAGAAGTCCCTTCACTCCTCCTCTGTCTTTCCAATTTCCCACCAGTGCCTTTCATTGGCACAACCTAACTAAAAGCCACCTAGCAAGAAAATCTAGGAAAAGTACTTTTCAGAGTCCCCACCCCAGTATCACAGACGAAAATATAGAATAGTGGGTTTACATCCAGGAGACAATAGATACACAAACAGCACAATGCATTCCTTTTCCTACTCGGTATCCAATCATCCACTTCTATCCATACTTAGATTTTCATACAACAACAGTAACAACTTTATGTTGCCTCCAAACAAGGTGCAAAGGAAGACATTCTCACCCAAAAACGGGAGACAGAGTCACCATATCTATCTTTGGGTGAGGTTTGTTTTCCTTTCAATTCAGTTAAAATTTCACTTGAATATTTTGTAACCTAAAGATTGAATTCTAAAGTTAATCCTAATCAACAATTCCTGTATAAAAATAGAGAGAAAGGGAGCGAAAAAAATAGTTAATATACTGAAATATATATACAAGCAAGGAATGAAATATCATAACTGCTACAGTCCTCATTTCTATAAATGATCTCAATGCCATAGTTGATTTTTATAATTTTCTCATTCCACTAACTTGCCAAATCCCTCTTTCTTTCAGCCATCACCTCAGTTTATCACAGTTCATAACCTGTGGAATGACCCAAATCTTCATTCTTAAAGGGGCTGGATCTTCACTGTAGTCAACCTAGAGAACCCGCTGGTTTCCAGGCACAGTTCTCGGCTCCATTGTGTATTGGCAACCCAACTGTCCCTTGCAAATTGTGATCAATTTTCTCAGCTCTTGCAGCCACATCTTTGGGTGGTAGATGAGTGAACAAGGAGCCCTATTTAAATAGCTAGGTGACAATCCAATGGGACCATTTCATGTTCTTGTTGAAAACTTTCTTCCCTGGTGTGTTAAACCCTTGCAGGATAGCATCCAACTTCCAAAAGTGATGTTTCTCAGTTAATGTTGTCATTGTCCATTCCATTGTCCTACAGACCCAGTAGCTTCTGGGCAATGGGCTACATGATTGCACGATAGAACAGTGAATCTCATGAGCTAGAACCCATATAGTCACTTATTTTACTGTAAATAGTTATTTCCTTGGACAAAAACATGAAGTCTGAGATGCTATGGTGGTGAAGACAGCTTCTACAAGTCCATAAATATGGACCTGGCAGAAGCATCTGGGAAGGAAAAGCTAATCCATCCACAGAATGACTGTCTGTTTTTGTAAGAAAAGTTGTTCCGTCAGTGGGTCTGGAAAAAAACGACAGAACGACACCTACAGAATTGGGCTCTTGTGCTCCGAAAGCATACTTCTGGCTAGAGCCAGTACAACATGGAGAACTAAATGTAAGATGGGTTGGAACCATTTTTCTTTGTCAAATGGTCACAGAGAATCCCCCGTGAAGCCATGTGTGTGGGCTGAGAGACTCCCCACGTACACATGGGTGTGACAATGCAACAGCCGCTTCCATGGGAGTCTCAGTCGTAAAATCTGCTAGTGCCTTCGGTCCTGCTAACCCTGATTGCACGTATGGGTACAAGGGCCGACCAGAATGTACCCGGCCATGCAGTATGAGAAATGGAGGCATTTATGGCTGGATTCTTTCCGGACAGGCTTGGTAAGTCATTTTTCATTGATGGTGGAATGCTTGTCACAATTTGCCTAGGCCAATCCAATTTTAGCACTCAAAGTTCCACATCCAGGGAACCTCCTCAGTGCCAGACAGACTGCACTAGGGGTACACATCACCCTGGTTGTTGAACATACCTAATCCTATGGCTTGGATTAAATGACACCTGGTTCACGATGGGCAGCCCCAGCAACGTATCCTCTGTGGGTCCCATGGTCAAGTATTAGGCTCCACCAGGGCCTGAGAGCAACCCAGAAAAGTCATTTTCCAAGGAAAGTATGGCTTCGCTCCAAAACCTTAAGGGCCTGAGCTGTAAGTTCTTCGTGGGGGCTTGCTACAGTCTCTATGTCATCAAACTACACAGTGACTGTAGGCATGTTGGTGCCACAGACTAATTCTGCTGCAGAAACTTCTCTTACTCTGGGCCCCACTGAAAACTGAAAGCCTCATTTGGAAATGTCTCTTAAAAAATTGGTCTAAGCAGCACACCCACAGATGGTACATGTTGCTTTTAAAATCTAAAAGGATACACTAAATTGTTTCTATTTCATGGTAAGGCATATGAGGTACAGCAACTTATCTTTTCCTTGTCTTTCACTTTGGAGATTAAATCTCAACTAGTCACAGACTACAGTATACTGAAGTTTTAGGAGTTTATTACCTACCTTCTGGGTTGTTTTTCCTATTATTATGCATACTTCTTACCAAGGCATATACATGATTACGTTCTCAATGCAGCGAATAAGCATGATGTCTTCATGAAATGGTGAGATTATCAAAGTCCCTACAGTCTAAGTATAACAGAGTGCTGATCGTGCCCAGTGAATGCTAACTAGTTCTGGTGGTTTCTGCTTATTGGAGTTTCTTATACATTTGGGGTATTAACTCCTTATCAAAAATATATACTTTACAAATAGGTTTCTCCAATTCAATAGGTGGTCTTTTCATTTTGTTGGTTTCCTTTGCTGTGCAGAGGCTTTTTTAGTTTGATGCAATCCCACTTGCCTCTTTTTGCTTTAGTTGTCTGTGTTTTTGTTGTCATATTGAAAAAAATCATTGCCAAGAAGTTTTCCCCCATGTTTTCTTCTAGGAGTTTTACAATTTCAGGTCTTACATTTAAGTCTTTAAACCATTTTGTGTTGACTTTTGTGTATGGAGTAAAGTAGGAGTCTAATTGTATTCCTTTTCCCAACATAGTTTATTGAAGAGACTACTTTTCCCATTGTGTATTCTTTTTTTTTAATTCTTTTTTTTTTTTTTTAATGTGGGTCATGCCCTGGCTGGGAATCGAACCCAGACCACAGTGTTGACAGTGCCGAAGCCTTAAGCCACTACACCAGCAGGGAACTACCCCCATTGTGTATTCTTGACACCTTTGACCATATATGCATGGATTTATTTCTGCTCTCTCTATTTAGTTACATTGGTCTATGTGTCTGTTTTTATGTCAGTGCGCTATTATTTTTATGACTATAGTTTTCTTTGTAATATAGCCTAAAATCAGCAAGTCTGATGCTTCCAGTTTTGTTTTTCTTTCTCAAGATTAGTTTGGTTATTTGGGATCTTTTGTTAATTCCTATGAATTTAGGATTTTTCTTTCTCTTTCTGAAAAAAAAATGCCATTAGATTCTTGATAGAGATTGCATTGACTCTATAGATCACTTTGGGTAGTGTAAACATTTTAACAATGTTAATTTTTCCAATCCATAAACTGAGGGATATCTTTCCATTTATTTGTGTCTTCTTCAATTTCTTACATCAGCGTTTTATAGTTTAATGTACAGACATGTCATCTCCTTGGTTAAATTTACTCCTAAGTATTTTATTCTTTTTGATGCAGTTGTAAATGAAATTTTGTTTTTCACTTCTTTTTGGGTCGAAAAGGATGAATAAATTCATCAAGATCAAACATTAGTAAGTAATGGAATTAATATTTAAATCTTGTTCTGAAGACACCTAAACCCATGCTATTAAAACTCCATTGCTTTATAGAAAACCAATGACAAATAATCTACCTCTTCCTCCCAAACTTCATTTTTGCAAACTCTTTAAGGTTTCTATAAGGTCCAGCTCTTTAAAAAGCCCTAAGCAGAGGGGAAACTTCCAAAAACATATATAGAGCGTTCCCTGGTGGTGTAGTGGCTTAAGGCTTTGGTGCTGTCAACGCTGCGGCCTGGGTTCATTTCCCAGCCAGGGAACTACGCACATAAAAAATAAAAAGGTAAAAACATATATAAATTCATTAACATCAGAACCAATTTCACTACACACTGCAAGCCTCCTAAAAGTGTCTCTTGAATAATTTCATCCCGATGAACCCCAAATGGAGATCCTCTATATGATTAGGGTAAGTTTTCAAAAGGCCAGTTTGGGAAGTGGGTGGCTTGACTGAACATCTTGGTCTTGTAGGCTCAGTTAAACAGGCTCATTCACGTGGTGACTTGAAACTTTTTCCAAAGCCCTTACATGTGTATGGCTCCCCAAGTTATGTCCCACTAAGAAGCTAAGCCTTGTTAAAGAGAAAGGAATATCATCCACTTCTATTTTTATGCAAATGGCCCCAGCTGAATAAAAAGGGGGCAGTGAAAGTGATGACACTGATCTAATTATCTGCAGGCCAATATCACCGAGTCCCTGAAAGGAGCCCACAGAATGGCCTGACACAGACACACAAAATACAGCCAGGAAACAATGGGACCTTAGCAACAAGGCAAAAACGGACTCCTTTGCATGAAGAGCTGTTTTCTGAGCAATTTTTGTTATTTTCAATTATGCCTCATCATCTCCCCCAAAGAAAGTTACAGCCTCTGTTTCAGCTTTATTGAGATAGAACTGACATGTTACACTGTGTGAGTTTAACGTGTATAATGTGTTGATTTGATATCTTTATACTGTGCAAAATGAGTACCATCACAGCATTAGCCCAAACCGCTATCCCACCACGTAATCGCCATTACTTTTTGTGGTGAGAACATTTACAATTGACTCTTTAAGTAACTTTCAATTATAGTCTCCAAGCTGTACATTAGATCCCAATAACTTGTTAATCTTATAACTAGAAGTTTACACCTTTTAACCAATATCTCCCTATTTCTCCAACCCGCTAGTCCCTGGTAACCACCACTTTACTTGGTGCTTCTATGAGTTTACCTTTTTTAGATTCCACATATAAGTAATATCGTACAGTATTTCTCTTTCTCTGACTTATTTCACTCATCATAATACCCTCAAGTTTCATACAAATTATTGCAAATGGTATGACTTTCTTCTTTCTCATGGCTTGCATATACCACATTTTTTTAAATCCATCTACCCATTGACAGGGACATTTAGGTTGTGTTCATATCATTGTGAATAATGGTGCAATGAACATGGCGTGCAAATTATCCTTTTGAAAGTGTTTTCCTTTCCTTTGGATATACGAGGGCTGTCTGGGAAAAGTCGAGCCACAAATGCCTCTATTTTTCAAATTATATGGCTGGATACTTTCCAGACAGCCCTCATATACCTAGCAGTAGCACTGCTAGACTATGTAAAATAGACACAATACGTAAGAGTAACACTTCAGTGGTTACTCTCAGCATCCAAATAATGGGGTACTTCAAAAAGGCTCACATGATTTTCATAGCCACACACTGAGGTAAATGTTAAAACTCCCACATTTAAAATGAGGAAAATGAAACCCAGGGAGATGAGGCTACTGGACAAAACATTCAAAGTAGCAAGTAGGAGGAAAGGAGTCACAAGTCTAAGACTGTTTGTACAATACCACACTACAGCTATGTTGTTAATACATCAGCCAGAGGATGGAAGGGGAGATGTGCCCTAAAAAGCAACGTTTAATGCAGTTCAATAAACACTTGAGCTTCCTGAATCCAGACTACTTGTCGTGGGTACCAATGCCCAAACCTTCAAGTGTCCTCTCCCAGTGGGTGAGCTCCATCCTGTCTCTCTCACCATGGCCCCCTGCCCCTGCCCCCGCAAGCTCTAGTCCTACTTTATTTTTTTTTTTAATTCATTTTTATTGTTAGACTTATTGGGGTGACATCTGTTAGCAAGGATTACATAGGTTTCAGGCATACAATTCCACAGTGCATTGTCAACTTGATGCATAATAAGTTCACCACCTAATGTGACCCCTCTTTCCATCCCCTTATATTTAGCTTCCCCCCCTCCTCTAGTCCTACTTTAAATCCTGTTGCTGCCTCACCCCAGGAGCATCACTGCCTAGGACCATGACATGCCCTACCCTGTTTTCCAGATAAAAATCTTTGCCTCCTAAGACCAGCTCAGATCAAATCAAGTCCTTCACAACCCCTTGGTTGTGATGGCTCTTGGCCATCTCCATCAGGGATCAGACTGACAGACAGGTCGTGTCCCCCAGCCCCAGACCTGACTGAACCCAGCTCCATCCACTTGTCCAGGGCCTGACATTAAGGTTCCACACCTTCCGGCAGCGGCACTGTCGGGTAGGAAATGATCATAGGCTTTGCAGTCAGGCAGACAGACCTGGGTTTGAAGCCCATTATGTGAAACAGGCAAGTTATGTCAGCTCCTCAAACTTGTATTTTCATGTCTGCCTATGGAAAATGATGCTATATACCTTGGGAGGAGTCAGCACACAGTGATTGTTCAATGAAGGGATGTGTGTCCAAGGGCATAACTCTCATGTATATTTAATCAAAATTCTTCCAAATGTTATTTACGGATAATTTTACATTTAAATTAAATGGGAATAAACTGCCTTACTACCTAAAAATAGCTCACGCTATCTAATGGACTATATGAATGATCAAATAATTGAAGGAATCGATCAAACCATTGGACATACTTGGTATAAATGATTTCCTATCCTCTCCTTCCTTTGGTTTTTGATATGAAATCTATTTCACATCGAACTACCTGTACTGGAACTATTTGCTTTGGAAGTTGCCTCCACCACTGCACTGTGAGCACCATGAAAGTAAAAGCTAGGTCTTGATCACCGGTCTCAGGACCTTCTATACTAGCCCAATTTCCCATTCCTGATAGAGATTTTACTGTCTCCTCTGGACTGCCCTTAACTTTGCACATTCCTGTTTCTCACACAACAAAAATTCAGGTTGCCCTAGAATTTATCCCTCAAGATCTGGTGGGAGTGGACCCTCAAACCTGCCCCAGGGACCAAACAAGATCTGGGCCAAGACCGAGTAAACCTGAGAAGGGTCACTCTTGCCTTGATAGGAATATTAACTCTGGGGGGAACTAAGCTTGACTTAAAAAAAAAAATGAATTTAATTGGCTGTTGGACACCTGTACAAACAGGATGTGCCAGGCTTTCTTCGCCGTCTTCCTGGTGTCACAGCTGAGGAAAGGACAGATGATAAGGACTAACAGTAATTTGCACTTATACAACGGGTAGGGAACCGGAAGCTCGGAGGCCACAGCAGGGCTTGCCGCTGGAGTTCCCGAATGTCTGAGGGCATGTGGATTTCAGCGACTTCACAGAACAACCCGTAGGAGTAAACGGGGCCCGGCCCAGTGAGCCGCTTCACAAGGCAGACGGTAGCGGAGCTCCTGTGGCGGGAGCGCGGGTACGAGGTCTGCAAGGCGGCCTGCTCAGGCCCCTCCTTGTCCCTTGCAGTTGGTAGCAGTGGGGGCAAGAGGGCAGGCAGGGAGAGAGCTGGGGAGCATGAGGAGGCTGTGGCTCATAAAGAGAAACCTCTGGGGATTTGATATCCTTGAAGGGTTTTATATGCTAAAACAATGGTGAATGAGGATGATTAGAAATGAATGCTAACCGGCTGGCAGGCTCCTCGCTAACCATGGTGATTATCTCCCAGCCAAAGCCCACAGGCAGCAGACTGATACGAGACACATCAGTTCTTCTGTTCACAATCCATTTGCAGCTTTGCTTCTCTCTCTCTCCCTTTTTTAATATAGCAGCCTATTTATTCACACGTCCAAGCTACGTCTCCAGTCAGCAGCGGGGGCGTCTGTCCCTTATCCTTCACCCTCTCTGACTCCTCACGACTGAAGAGGAAAAGGTGCCAAACCAGCTGGTCAGAAAAATCTGAGTTCTAGCAGAATCTGCCTTCAAAGGCTTTGAAAGCAGAAGCCGGTGTGGCTGCCTTCACCTGTGGCCGAGCCTCTTCAGAGCTCCCCCTCCCACCACACCCCAGCTTTGAGCAGCTGCTTCCCAGCTGTAGTGGTTGCCAACCCTCAGACTAGAGAAAGGGACACAAATCATCGCCATATACCACCTGTCAAAGAGTCAGGCCACTTGCCCTGAACAGCACAGCCAGACACAAAAAGGCGACCACCAGTCAGGGGACGGCAAGGACCTGAAAGACGGAGCCGCGATGGCTGTGTCTCACTCGCAGGAAAGAAGACAGGAATGTAACAGTGTTTTTGCTACAATCTTCTGTCCTTGAAGGCAGAGTCTCCCCATATGTGTCTGTCTCTCTAGGACTAAAAGATCGGGCTGAGGGTCTCCAATCCACCCCTTAACAGTATGCCTTCCAGAAACTTACTCGATCCTGTAAGACCTGCTTCCTTCATCTGCAGAAGGAGGACAATATGAACACCTGCCTCAAGGTTTTTGTGAAGGTCAACTAAGAAATGTGACAGGCTTTACGGACTATAAAGCACTGTACGTGTGATTACTAAGGGTATCTAAAGACTCTGGAGACTATTTATCCTTTTAGCATCCCCTTGTTTCTGTTCCTTCCCAGGCATGACCATGTTTGCCCATGTGACCGAAGCAGTCAGCGACTTCAGCACGGCCTGACACAACCTCCTAATTAGATCACCACACAGGATGCAAACAAAACATGACACAAGGCTTTAAAGGGTGACAGGCTGGCGTTCCCGTGCTGCCTCTATGTGACCTTTGATACACATTTCTGTGCTCTATGTTTCTGTGTAACGTAAGGATAATAGCACACGCCTCCAAGGTAAAATTTAAGTGACATACTGTCTAGAGTGCCCAGTTTATCACAGTGTTAGGTAAAGATAAGCATGATCTCGTTTGCCCAGGTCACTAATACAAAACATCTGGAAATTACTACACCTGGAATGGGGATGCAGAATTAACAAACTCCTGTTTGGTATTTTCTTTTAATTGCTCCAATCTTCCCCAAACTTTTCAGGACCAAGAGGACATAAAAATTTCAGTTAAGCGATATCTCGTTTTCTTCTGGTTTAACAGACCCTTGCATGCACGTTGGTGTCTTTTGGATAAATGCTCAGGCTTTTGGCTTTCTCCCCCTTCCTCTGAGCCACCCCAGGCATTTGGGTCTGTGAGAAAGGGGTTGCACAGGTCTGTGGCCGTTGGAGAGGCAGGTCCTCACGTCTCTTCAGGAAGTACCCCATGCGTCAGCCTCACGTGTGCCCCCTGGCGGGTACACTTAGAGGTGTTGCTGATCCCTCCTGTCTTCTGAAAGGCGGTACCAGGATCTACTGCTGTTACTGCTCACACTATTGGTAATTTGCCCACGGCTGCAAAATTCTCATTCATATCTGGCCTTTTCTGTATCTCACTCCCAACCCTGCCACTCCACCAATCTTCTCAGCACACCTGAGCCCCATCACCAAGCCAAACAGAAACTTCTCACTTCCCTGTGTGCTCTTCACAGGCTTGGAGAACAGGCAGTGCTGTCTAGTCCACCTCTACAGTACACAGCTCCTCACTCTGGTTAGACTCTTCCTAACCCGAATACACAACTTCTTCTAGAGGCCTGAAGCGTGCCTAGGCCTTGGACCCAGACTACTAGTTCCAGCGCTTCCAGTTCTTGCCCATCATGGTGCCTCTTCACTATCCTTACTCCTTCCTTCCTGAAACTCCCAGCTGTAAGTAATGTCGCCAAGCCGAGCTACCCACTACCCTCTCTTTGTTGCTGTTACCTAGTGGCCTTTAATGTCCCCCGCCCCATTTTTGGAGATTACCTCTCGCCTTTATTCTCACTTGGTTATAATTCAATAATTTCAATGAGATATAATTTTGATAATCATATAGACGTTCCTCCCTATGCCCTGATGTCTCCTCCACCCACTCATTCCCCCAGTCATACCCTACACCTTATTACCAATCATTGCAACTTCAGTTCCAAGTATGACACTTTGTGATCAGAACCACTTCTTATCTTTCCGGTTTGAATGTCCCAATTCCAACAAAAACACTATTCCTTTTCACTGTGTCCCCATAGCACCCTGTTGTAGTTTCACTCCCTTTCTACTGAGGTTGGAGTCTATAACCTTCCTTCTAATTTCTCCATTCCATGCACTTTCAGCTAAACACCCCAACCTTGGTGAGATCTTCGCTTTTCCCAGCCTGCTCCTGGGCAGCTGAACCTGGCTGGAGGTAAACATGCGACCACCCGATTGAGCTGATTTTAAGTTTGTGACTCCGAAACTGGAGCAGCCCCTTGGAGCTGCTCGGGAATCACCTGAGTGATCCATTCATGCTCCCTTTTCTTTTATTGTTAAATGTATTGGGGTGACATTAATTAGTAAAAATTATATAAGTTCCAGGTGTACAATTTTACAAACATTGTCTGACCCAGGGTCAGTTCTCATTCTCCCACTATCTTAGATAAGTATTTCATTCATTTTGCTCTCTTTAAACCTCTATCCCTTCTTTCATCTCCTTGCATCGTCTTTCACTGAGGAAGTAGTAACAGTCATATAGAACTTCCAGAAGCTACATCACCACATCTCCCTTCTTACATGAGCCTGAGACCACGTTCTCTGCCTTCCGTCCAGTTACCGTGAATGGACACTCTACTCCTAAGGCCAAACTGTCTTCTCCTATGCTGGAGTCTTTCTCCTCTCCCTTAATCAAGAGCATCACTTCAGAAATTCTCTTCTCTCTCTGTTATGCCATTGATTACTATCTCTCTATAAAGTCACCATTTCCATCTGCATATAAACACCTGAAAATCATAAAAGCACCTGAAATTATTCCATTTACTAAAAAGGAAATCTTGAGATTCCCCATCCTCTTCAAACGAGCAGCAGTTTTTCTTCTCCCTTTGCACAAAAACTCTTGAAAAGATTTGTCTGTGTTTATCCTTTCTAATTCTTTTTCTTTTCCCTGGGAAATCTGCCTCAAACAAGAATTCTCCACTACCATTTCATAAACAGTGCTCTTATAACAATCTTTAGGGATCAACATTGCCAAATCCAAAGCTTAATTCTTAGGCATCGTTTACTTTGACGATCGGGAGTATTTGATATATTTGGTCCCCTGATTCCTTCCTTTAAACATCTTGTTTACTTGGAATTCAGAAAACTATAATGCTCTTAATCTCACTGACTGCTATTAATATTTCCCAGTCTCCTTTTCTGGTTCATTCTTATCTTCCTAACCTTTAAACACTGGAACGCTCTAGGCCTTAGTCCTTAGATCTGTGCTCTCTTGCCTTCGTGTACAGTAGTCCCCTCCCTCACCTTATCTATGGTGTCACTTTCTACAGTTTCAGTTACCTATGGTCAACCATGGTTCAAAAACATTAAGTGGAAAATTCCAGAAATAAACAATTCCTAAGTTTTAAATCGTGCACCATTCTGAGTAGCATGATGAAATCTTGTACCAATCCACTCTGACCCACCTGGGATTGAACCATTCCCTTGTCCAGCACATCTGCTCTGTGTGCACTACTTGCCCATCAGTCACTCAGTAGCCGTCTTGGTTATCCGGTCAATTGCCACAGTACTGAAGTGCTTGTGTTCAAGTACTCTTTATTTTATTTATTAATACCACATTCACATAACATCTATTATAGTACATTGTTATAATGGTTCTACTTTATTATTAGTTATTGTTATTAATCTCTTACTGTGCCTAATTTATAAATTAAACTTTATCATAGGTGTGTTATGTGTAGAAAAGAATATAGAAAACAGAGTATATATAAGATTCTGTACTATCTGTGGTTTTAGGTACCCATTGTGGGCCTTGGACTGTTATCTCCCAAGTATATGGGGGAAACTACTGTACTCACATCCTTATGATCGCATCCAATCTCATGATTTTAAATACAATCACCAAGTCTTCTAGTAGGCATCTCAGATTTAATATATCTAAAGCCAAACTCCTGATTTTCCCTTAAAACTTCTTCCATAATTTTCTCTGTCTCAGTTAATGAAAACTCCAACCTTCTGGTTTCTCAGGTTAAAAACTTTGGAGTCAACACTGACTCCTTTCTCTAATACAAGACATAGAATCCATCAGAAAATTTTGCTGGCTGCATCTCCAAATATCTAAAATCCAACCTCTTCTCCACACCAGCATCCAAGACACCAAACTGGGTTTATTGTAATAAACCTACTAACCAGTGTCCCCTTTCCTCCCTGCCCCCTAAATCTATTCTCTAAACTGTAGTAAATGTCTAAGATTGTGTCACTCCTCTGTGGAAAACCCTCCAGGGGTTCCTTTCTTACTCAGAGCAAGAGATAAGGAGTTCCACGTAGAGTGAACTATTTCCTATTTTCTCTGAACCCTATACATACTATTGTAATAACACCATACTGATGACTAAGGATCTTGTTTACCCGTCTGCTGTTGCCTACTCTCTTAATTCCTTGAGGACATGAGTTTGGGGCATATTTTTCTTTTTCACTTTAATGTTTCCAGCTCCTAACAGTATGCCCAGTATATAGAAGGCGACCATTAAATAGTCATTGAATGTTAATTTTACATGACCACAGTGGGTCCTTCTAAGTATGTAAATTTTCTCTTAAGAAAATTCCCACGTACATTCCCAATTAGACTATAAGCTCCATGGGGGTAGAGATGACAACTGCCTCATTCACAGTTCCGTCCTCAGTACCCAGCGTGCCACCTACTACAAACAGTGTATGCCAGTAAATGACTATTGAATAAATGAATGAATGAATGAATGAATGAGTAATGAAATAAAGGTCCCAGACCTTTATTTCAGGCTGCCTACCTCCCCACCCCCCCAACTGTCATTGTCATCTCCAGAACAGCTCCCTGTACTCTTCTGAGAGAAGGCTTGGAGCTGTTAACTTCTTTCCACAGTGCCAAGTTGGCACGGAGAAACTGCTAGCCCCATTTCCCGGGCCCAGCTGGCTGGGCTCCGAGCTCCGTGGCTGGCCCTGGTTTAGGAGGAGAAAGGGAAGGGCAACCATAGATCACTGCTTCAATGAAATGAGCAACACTTGCTTCCGCAAAAAAAAAAAAAAAAAAAAAAATCTTCTTTATTCACCTTCACCTCAACTCAGAAGAGCTCCCCATTGGCCAGCTTTGTCCCCAGACTCTTTCTCCTCAACTCAGGAAGCCAGGAGCCGGAGCCCACTCCCTCTTTTCTGGTGTGTGGTCTGAGTTTCAATTCTGTCTGGCAGACAGTATGGAGGACTCCAGGTCAGCAGGGTCATCAGAATGCTAAGAGGAAATCTGATTGATGAGCAAGTGTCAGAAGGAATGAATGGGAGCCTTAATTAATGACGACTGCCCTGTTTCAAAGAAAAGTTCCCTTACACCCAGTTCTCTCTTTTCTCTGAAAAAAAAAAAAATTGGTGTGGGGTGAGGAACTGAGGAAGAAAAGGAGGAAAAAACACCCCTATAATCCAAAGTTTTCTAAACAACATAAAGGAGACTTCAAAGACAGACATGGTCAGTTTTTTATGTGCGAGACTGGTTCAGTGATTCTCTCCTCTCTTTGTTTCCACGGACAGCTAGGCTCCATTCCAAAGCTAAAAAAATAAAAGGCCACATTGTTCTGAGGGGAGCTAGCTTTTACAAGAAATTTCCTCCTCACCACTGGGGCAAATTAACTGCCTCAGCCCTGGGCGCTCTGGGAGCGTTTCTTGCAGCGCTGGCTCAGAGGCCAGCCTGCTCCTGCTCTGCCAGTAGAGAAGCATAATCCACTTAGTCCACACAACAGACTTGGCCGACTGACAGGCGTATTGGAAGATCGCAAGTCAGCAATGAGAAGTGTGATCGTAGAGGTCTGATCAGTGTTCATGTGCAAAGGAGGCAGCACTAGGTTATAAAGGGTTCCTAGAACAGAGGTTTATATTCAGTAATTTTAGTTTGGAACTCAGCATTCGGTATCTGCCACGTGCCTAGTTATGGATCTGAATGATGCAACAGAATATAAAGAGGAAAGGTTCAGATCACGGCTCAGCACGTTATTTAAACCCTCTGCTCTAAATGGATTTATAACATCTATTTCCAGGGATGGATGAGGAAGTTAGTAATAAAATGAGATACATCGGCGAAATTCTTATATAGTACTTGGCACAGAGAGGTTAATGAGTGATGGTTTAGAAAGGGGGTGGGGAGTTAGACTTTTCCTGGAGAACCTTCCAGCCTAGTGAAAACAAACATGAAAAACAAGTATTACATTGTCTCAGTCAGGTCTAGCTGCCGTAACAAAGTGTGATGGACTAGCTATCTTAAAAACAACAGAAATTTCTTTCTCACAGTTCTGGAGGCTAGAAGTCCAAGATGAGGGTGCAGCACGGTTGGCTTCCGGTGGGGCCCTCTTCTGGTTGCACACTGCTACCTTTTCGCTGTGGCCTTCCATGAGGGCTCCACACTCACGACCTGAGCGTCTGCCAAAGGCCCCACTTCCTAATAGAAGCTTGTCCAACCCGTGGCCCTCAGGCCACATGTGGCTCAGGATGGCTTTGAACGCAGCCCAACACAAATTCATAGACTTTCTTAAAACATTATGAAATTTCCTGAGCTCATCAGCTATCGTTACTGTTAATGTATTTTATGTGTGGCCCAAGACAATTCTTATTCTTCCAATGTGACCCAGGGAAGCCAAAAGACTGGACACCCCTGTCCTAATAGCATCATATTGGAGCTGAGGACTTGGGGAATGGGCCACAAACATTCAATTCATCGTACGTTGTAATATTCCAAAGGCTACAGGAGGTGGGTAAAAAAATGTAAGTATAAAGCATAGTAAAGTATGGTAATGCTCAAGGGGAAGGTCAGCACAGGTTTAACAAAGAGGCTAAATCTAATCTGTTGAAACTGACTAACAATTCAAGTAAAGGAAGCCGGGAGGATGACGGGCGGAGAAGGCCCAGTGAAATCACATTAAGCTGCTACTATGTGCTGTATGAGCAGATTCAGTGACAGATGAGGGAAACGTCAGGATGACAAAATCGGCCCAAGTTGGCAATGGACTGGACATGGGGTTGAGGGCGGAGGAAGAAGTCAGAGGTGGCTGAAGGTGGGCGTGGCGACAGGAAAATGGTGATGCTCCAAGTTAATCTCACAAGGACGAGGCAGAGCTGCTCATTCAGGGCAAAGGTGAAAGAACAGATCTAGCGCACTCACAAGCCAAACCAATGAGGTCACTTAGGTGCTCAGATGCTGCTGGAAGTGATGAACTAGAGAGAGGACACGTGGTGAACTTTGGCCTACCAGCCTCGAATTACAGCAAACCTGCAATTCCACCGTTTTTATGAATTATGGTTGAAACTCTCATCAGATATTCCTCTAGCAACCCTGTCAAGCAGGTGGGCGCACTCACTGTCAGTTTAAAGAGGAGAAAGCCAGAACAATGAGTAGCCTTTCACTGAAAAATTATAGGTTTGCTAATGAACTTAACTGATCATGTTCAAGTTAAAATCCAGGAAGGTACTTTGCTGAATTTCTGAAAACATCTGAAACTAGTAAGTCAAATAATTTTCCAATGACAAATCAAGTCTATATAAAGTTAATATATAAAAATTGCTTATTAAAGATAATTATTTTTTACCCTTTGCACTTTTTTAAACTAGGTAATACATGCATATGGTAAAAACAAAATTCTAAAAGTATGAAAGGTTACAATGAAAAGCAGGCCTATCCCCCAACCCCCTCTTACCTCTCCAGAGGTCACTATTAGTTTCTTGTGTATCTTTAAAAAATATATATTCTTATAAATGTATTCTACACTAATAAAATTGTGTTTGTATATTTCCTTTTATTTACATTAATGCTATGCTGTATACACAGTTCTGCACCTGTTTGTTGTTTGTTTTTGTTTATCCGATTTAGCAATTTATCTTGTTTCAGGTCATTGGAAATAGAGTTGTTCTTTCTTTTTCACCCTTTTTCCATTACTAAAAAATAAAATGCTTTATTAAATATTTTGGTATATAAATCACTTTATAGGTGGTAGAATAAAATCCAAGAAGTGAGATTTCATGGAAAGAGGGTATGTGCATTTTTACTTTTTATAGTTATTGCCAAATTGCTCTCTGGTTAACATTCCTATTAGCAATTTATTAAAGTGTTTAATTTCCCTCACCCTCACCAATGTAATGTGTTTTCAAACATTCGCATCTTTGCCAATCTGGTAAGTAAAAATGGTGTCTTCTTGTGAGTAAGGTTGATCATTTTCTCCTACTTACTAGCAACTTATAACTCTTTATCTATCAATTCTATATCCTGATTGTTGATCTCAGTAAATTGTAGGTCATTTTTATACACTTATGAGGCAGAGTTCTAAGCATGTTACATAAAATAACTCTTTTGGTCCTCATAGTAACATCATAGGGTAAGCATCCTCATTTCCTTAAATGGTAAAACAGGAGCTCAGAGAGGTTTAATAATTCGCCCAATGTCACACAACCACCAAGTGGCAGAATGTGTATTTGAACGCAGGCAGTCTGGCTCCAGACCTGAGTGTTAGCTGACCGTTACACACTACAGTACTCTTCTTTTTTTTTTTTTTTTAATTCATTTTTATTGTTAGACTTATTGGGGTGACATCTGTTAGCAAGGATTACATAGGTTTCAGGCATACAATTCTACAGTGCATTGGAGGTTAATTCTTTTTTTTTTTTTTTTTTTTTTTTTATCTCATGTCTTCCACAGACTACATGGCACTAGGTGAAAGAGGCACAAATGAATATTTAACCCATCGGGGAGACCAAAAGAGGAAAAAAGGACTACTTAGAACAACAACCATAAAAAAAGGCGGGGAGGCTTCACTTAGTGCTTTGTCAAAAAGGAAAGAGAAATTGGGAAATTTGTTTAGAGGAAATCGACCTGTTGCCATCTCACAGCCAGTGAGTCCATGGGCCCAGGGCAATTTGCATGTGTCTTGTAATCCAGTGGGGAATGTCATTTCAGCAGAGGTCTGGAGGTAACTGGAGCCTCTGTCCTTCAGAGAACGTGCACCTCAAAGCTGCTTTCACTCCAGCCTTTTGCCGTCCTCCATTCTCCACTATCTCCAGTGCGTATTCATTTTAAAAAATAATAATTATAATAATTCAGAGCTTTTAGTTCCATAGGATATGGAATTTGAAGTAATAACTTGAATCCCAATCAAGAACAACCTTCCACTTTCCCATCAAGATTGGGAAATCAAGGCCCCAAACAAGCAGTGACTCGTGAAGCTTGTTTCCATAGGAGCGAGATCTCCAACTTTTGACCCTGGTTCCCACCTCAGTGCTTTTTATACTATTGGGGTAATATAATGAAAACAAAATCTCTTCCCAGTTCAGCAAACTTTTCCACAAAGGTTGAAAAGAAAGAAAACAATTGTATTATTGAATGAGCATTAATCCAGAATGTGATCCACATCACAGGCGATCCCTAAAAGATGACAAAGACAGCAAGAAATCTCACCCTTTTCTATAGCTGTTAGGAGCTGAGTTTTTTTTCCTTCAAAATTTCAGATGCTGATGTCATACCCCCAGCATCTCAGAATGTGACTATTTGGAGAGACAGCCCTAAAAGAGGTGATTAAGTTAAAATAAGGCCTTTAGGAAGAGCCCTCATCCAATCTGATTTGTGGCCTTATAAGAAGAGGAAATTTGAACACATGAAGGCTACAGGGATGCGTGTACAAAGGAAAAACCATACGAGTTATTTGTTTTTTGTTGTTGTTGAGTCGTAGTAGGCCTTTTCATTTTTTGATGATTTCTTTTGCTTTGCAGAAGCTTTTCAGTTTTATGTAAAATCACTTGTTTATTTTTGCTTGTGTCACTTTTGCTTGTGGCATCAGAGTCAATAAATTTATAGCCAAGATGTATTTCAAGGACCTTACCACTTACGTTTTCTTCTAGGGGTTTTATGGTTTCAGGTCGATTTTTGTATATGGTATAAAATAGTGGTCCAGCTTCATTCTTTTGCATGTGGTTGCTCAATTTTTCCAACATAATTTATTGAAGAAACTGTTCTTTCCCCATTGTATGTTCTTGACTCCTTTGTCATAAATTATTTGACCTAATGTATGTGGGCTTAATTCTGGAGAGCCTATTTTTAATGTGTATTTACCCTTATAATCGAAATCTTACTTCCTAATTTCACAGTTAAGGAAACTAAGGACCAGAGAGATGAAAGAGCTTGTCACACAGTGAATGGCAAAGCTTGAACTTCAATTCAGTTTTCCAGAAAAGAAAAAGCTACAGGAATAGACCACTGTAGCTCAGACATACAAGAAATGCTAAATAAAAATTTTCAGGGTAAAATAAAATAATTGGTACAAGGAAAACATATACAAATATAAAACTCACTAGTAAAAGCAAAATATAGTTATATTCAATATTCTTATGTTGTAATGGTGGTGAGTAAATCACTTATAACACAAGTGGGAGAATTAAAACACAAAAGTGTTAAAAAATAATTTAACTACAATAGTTTGGTAATGGGTACACAATATAAAAGATGTAAACTCTGACATCAAAAATATAAAATGTGGAAAGAAAGTATAAAAATGTAGAGCTTTTGTATGCATTTAATGTTATTATCAGCTTAAAATAGATGACAATAAGTATATGATAATTTATTTAAGCCTCGTGGGAACCACAAAGCAAAAACCTATAATAGAGACACAAATGATAAAGATAAATAAAATTAAAGCACACCACTACAGAAAATCAAACCACAAAGGAAGAGAAGAAAAAAAAGAAGAAGAAACTATAAAACAGCCAGAAAACAATGAACAAAATTGCAATAGTAAGTTCATACCTATCAATAATTACTTCAAATGTAAAGGGACTAAATTCTCCAATCAAAAGACACAGAGCAGCTGAATGGAAAAAATAAAATAAAATACAATAAAAACAAGACCCAAACATATACTGCCTACAAAAGACTCATTTCATCTTTAAGAAAACACATAAAGTGAAAGTAAAGGTATGTAAAAAGTTATTCCAGACAAAAGACATGAAGGATAGCTCTACTTATATCATCAAACAGACTTTAAACCAAGGATAGTAACAAAAAGCAAAGAAGGTCATAAATAATGATAAAGAGGTCAATTCATCAAGTGAATATAATAACTGTAAATATATATATACTCAAATTCAGAACAATTAAATATATAAAGTAAATATTAATATTAACATCTGTACAGAGAAAAAGACACTAATACAATACTAATAGGGGATTTCAATATTCCACTTTCAACAATGGATAGATGATCTGGACAGAAAAATCATCAAAACATTGGGCTTATACTACATGTTAGACCAGATGAACCTAACAGACTTTTACAGAGCATTTCAGCCAATAGCAACAGAAAACTCATTCTTCTCACATGCACCACTCTCCAAGATAGATCATAAGTTAGGTCACAAAACAAGTCAATAAATTTAAATAGATCAGATTAATATCAAGCATCTTTTCCTACTACAATGATATGAAATTAGAAATCAATTACAAGAAGGAAACTGGAAAATTCACAAATATATAGAGATTAAACAACCAAGGGGTCAAAGAAGAAATGAAAAGAGAAATCAAAATATATCTTGAGACAAATGAAAACGGAAACATAATATACCATAATAAACCATTATGGGATATAGCAAAAGCAGTTCTAAGAGAAAATTATATAGCAATAAAAGTCCACATTAAGAAAATAAAAAAGATTTCAAATAAATAACCTAACTTTAACCTCAAGGAACTAGAAAAATAGGACAAACTAAGCCCAAATTAGTCAAAAGAGGGAAAGAGCCAAAGAACAGGGCAGAAAAAAAGGAAACAGACTAAAATGACAATATAAAAGATCAATGACACAACACATAGGTGATGTATTGTAGAATTGTGCACCTGTATCCTATGTAATTTTTACTATCCAAAGTCATCCCAATAAATTTAACAATAAAAAGAAAATATATATCTAAAAAAAGAAAATATCAATAAAAGAGCTTGTTTTTTGAAAAGATAAATAAAATTGAAACTCTTTAGCTTTAACTACCAAAATAAAAGAGAAGACTTAAATAAATAAAATTATAAATGAAGAAGAAACATTATAACTAATATCACAGAAATACAAAGGATCATAAGAGATTATTATCATCAATTATATGCCAACAAACTGTACAATCTGGAAGAGATGGGTAAATTCTAGAACCATACAACCTACCAAGACTAAACTTTGAAGAAATAGAAAATATGCATGGATAAATTACTAGTAAGGAGATTAAAACAGTAATAAAAAAACCTCCCAACAAAGGAAAGTTCAGGACCAGATGGCTTCACTGGTGACTTCCACCAAACATTTAAAGAATTAATACCAATACTACTTAAACTCTCCCAAAAGCAGAACAGGAAGGAACACTTCCAAATCAGTTTTACAAAGCCAGCCTTACCCTAATACCACAACCAAACAAGGACACTACAAGAAATGGAAATCATAATGCAATGTCACTGATTAACTTAGGATGCAAAAATCCTCAGAAAATTACTAGCAAACCAAATTCAGCAATACCTTAAAAGGATCATACATTGTGATCATGTGGGATTTATCTCTGGGATAAAAGGATGATTCAAAATATGCAAATCAATCAATGTGATACACCACATTATCAAAAGGAAACATACAAATGATATAATCATCTAAATAGATGCATAAAATTCATTTGACAAAATTCAGCATCCAGTCATTATACAAGCTCTCAACAAAATGGGTATGGAGGGAACATACCTCAGCATAATAAAGGCCATATATGACAAGTCCACAGCTAATATCCTACTCAATGGTGAAAAGCTGAAAGCTTTTCCTCTAAGATCAGGGAAAAACACAAGGATGCCCATACTGACCACTTTTATTCAACATAGTTTTGGAAGTCCTAGCCAGAGCAATTAGGCAAACAAACAAACACACAGACAGACAGCATCCAAATTGGAAAGGAAAAAGTAGAACTGCATCCATTTGCAGGTAACATTATATATAGAAAACCCTAAAAACTCCACCAAAAGACTGTTAGAACTATTCATCAAATTCAGTAAATTTAAAGGATAAAAATTCAACATATAAAAATCAGTTTGTATACACAATGAACTATCAGAAAGAGAAATTTTAAAAATCCCATTTAGTATAGCATCAAAAACAATAAAATATTTAGGGATAAATTTAACCATAGAAGTCAAACTATAGGAGATTGATGAAAGAAATGGAAGATGACACAAATAAATGGAAAGAAGTTACATGCTCATGGGCTAGAATTAATATTGTTAAAATGTTCATACTATTCAAAACAATCTACAGATTCAATGTAATTCCTATGAAAATTCTAATGACATTTTTCACCAAAATAGAACAAACAATTCCAAACTATTCATGGAACCACAAAAGACTTCAAATAACCAAAGCACTCTCAAAAAAGAATAATGCATAGGTATCATACTTCCTGATTTCAAAATATATTACAAAGTTATAATAATCAAAACAGTATAGTGCTGGCATAAAAACATATATATTGACCAGTGGAACAGAAGAAAGAGTCTAGAAATAAGCCCACACACTTATGGTAAACTGATTTTCGATAAGGGTGCCAAAAATACCCAATGGGGAAAGGATAGTCTTTTCAATAAATGGTTCCGGGAAAACTGGACAACCACACACAAAAGAATAAAATTGGACCCCTCTTTTACATCATACACTAAAATTATCATAAAATAAATTAGAAACTTAAAGGTAAGACCTGATACTATAGAACTCCTAGAAGAAAACATAGGGAAAATGTTTCTTGACTTTGGCCTTGGCAATGACTTCTTAGATATGACACCCAAAGCAAAGGCAACAAAAGTAAACATAAATACATAGGACTACATCAAACTAAAAAGTGTCTGCACTGCAAAGGAAACAATCAACAAAGTAAAAAAGGCAACCTATGGAACAAGAGAAAATATATGCAAATCGTAAGACTAATAAAGGGTTGATGTTGAAAATATATAACAAACTCCTATAACTCAATAGCAAAAAATAACCCAGTTTCAAAAGGAAATGACTAGACATTTCTATGAAGAACAAAATATTTAATGATCATATTAAGAGTTCAATTAAAACACAAGCCACAGAAATATGATTCTTTCTCAAAAAGAATCCCTTCATAAAGTCCTACAGAAAAATATTTTGCATGACATTTTTAAAAAAAAATTTAAGAATGGAGCATAGCTAGGACCATTTCTAGATGCAATGGAGTAAAGCTAATTCATTATACACAATACATACTTTAAGCACTAGGACATAATGTCTTCCTGAAATACATGACAAAGACTTGAATAGAGCCTGAAGAAGAGAGAAGGGTCTAGAAGTAAGCCTGAGTTTCAGGCTTGGAACCTGAGGGGCTGGGAGTTCTCTTTACTGAAACAAGAAACACAATACCCCACCACACACCTCTGGGCGTAGGCCGTGCTGCAGCATCTCCACTGCTATTTCTTGCCCTTTCTGCTCAATGTGCCTGGATATCCCACAGCAGAATTGCTCCTCGTGGCCCAAAACTATGTTCTCATTTCCCATTTCCCTACATGCCCTTTCTACCCTCAGTTGATTGGACTTTAAGCTGGAGATGACAGATAGTCGGTGTTTTGTAATCAATTCAAGGGCTAAATCTCTGTGGGTGTATGTCTGCAATGTCACACAGCGCCTACACAGGACCGGCACTCCATACACACTGAGTGATAAGTAGGAATGCATTTATGATGATGATGATGATGATGACTAAACCATTTGGGACTTTTTAAAGCAAGAAAGTGACCTAAGATTTGTGTTTGAAAGGATTACTCTGGCTGCGGTGTGCAGAATCTCCCAGAGTAGGTTTCCCCCACCTCAGCACTCTTGCCGTTCAAACTGGTTCGGTCTTCGTTGTGGGGGCCATCCTGTGCCTTGTGCGATGTTTAGCTGCACCCTTGGCCTCTACCCACTAAGTTCCGATAGCACCGTCCTCCCCAATTAGGACAACCGAACACGTCTGTCCAGACATCGGCAATGTTCTCTGGGAAACGAAATCGCCCCTGGATGAGAACTACTATCCTGGAGGGAAAAGATGAAGGGTCAGTCAGACCCCCACTAGGTAATGTTACAGAAGGGAGAAAAAGGAGGCACACCCCCGCTGATTGAAAATGTCTATTATGTGCTGGGACCTCACATACGTTATATTTCAGAAGGCAAACGGGATAAAAGAGCCCCACTTCCACACCAACTACCCCCTGAAATGCCTTCAGAATCACTTGAGGTCAAGCTCCCCCATGATGAAACCCTGGGACACCATCCCTCTCCCCGGCCCCACTTGAGGGCAGTGAAGTCTAAGTCCCACAGCGTGTCAAAGAGGGGTGTTTGACGCTGCTTCAGGGGTGCTAAGTTACTCCAGGGAGGTCTCAAAGTTACTTTCCAGGCAGTGACTGGGGGAAGGGACAGCCAGAGATTCTCGGACATAGGTGAGTCACACTCCAGGCCTGGGTGTCTTCTTCCTTTGTCCGAGCCCTCGGCCACCCTTGAGGAGCCCCTCCCTGGGGACTCCCAACAGCTGTGCTAAGAGCTGGCTGCCGGAGCCAGTTTCCCCGGTGAGGTCCAGCTCAGAGGGCCCGGCAGGTGCCTGCACGTTCCCTCAGCAGCCTGGGGATCGGTTTGCTCCTCTCTGCTCCCACCAACGCCCGCTGGCTGCTGCCGGTATTAATAACGCGAGCAGCAGGAGGCTTCGCACCAGAATCGGGGCTGTCTGCATAATTATCCAGTGGCCCAGGACCAGTCAGTAAATTACTCTGTGACCTGGGAATTCAGCAGGTTACCGCCATCATTCAGGCCTGCTCACTTTATTGCTCTCCCCTCCTGCTGCACCGCCATTTATTTATCTAGTTTACATTCAGAGCATTGATTTCATGCCTTTTTGTTTTCCGTCTGAGGTAAGAAGTAGCCCCTTTGGGGAGACCAGTTCTCAGGTCAGTGGGATGGCTGGAGTGACATGGGGCAGCGGAATATTGGAGACTTTGTTTTGTGTAGTCATTTAGTGTGTCCCCAGCTCATCGGTGCCTGCTCTCTGTGGCACTCCCAAATGTAATTCAATCTTTTCTGAGTTGTAACAGTCTGTATGTATAACCTTGCATATTGGGGGAGGGGCGGTCAGAGGAGAAAAAAAGTCTCATGTCACTCTTACCTCACACTCTACACTTCAGCTACACCAAATGGAACTAGCACATTTGAGTTAATTTTCCCAAATGCAGTGGTCTCTGTCACTGGGGCATTTGCATAAAGTATTTCCTTTATCCAGGGTGCTCTTTGCCTTCGTGTGCACCATACTTAGTCAGCTTTCAGGTCTATCTTAGATGGTACTCTCCTCCCAGGAAACCGTTCCTCACTCATCCAGAACATAAGTCAGGTTACTCGTGTCCCTTCTGAGCTACCATAGCATCCTATTCCTTACTGTTGATATATGACTCATTCCAGTTTGTTGCAATGACCTGTTTTCTTGCCTGTTTTTTCAGATCGTGCACTCAGTGAAAGGAAGACCAATCCACATTTGTACCAGGCCCCCACTTAAAGTAAACGATGAAAATAAATAGACCTAGAAAGATAACCCCTTACTCTGGCTTCCAGGTAAAACTGATTCCATCATCAGTTTAGCCAAGACACTCACTAATATGTCCAATACCGTTCTCTAAAGCGAGCTGTCACAAAGGGTCCCAGTGGGGACCAACAGCTTCAGCTAAGGATTCATTCCAATTCCCTGGAGTTATTCGCTACATCTCTCCCTCTTTCCAATTCACCAATTTTATAAGTGAACCTGAAGATAATCCTGTAACTCTTATTTAATGTTCACTTTAACTCCCTAATTCATCTAAAGAAACAAATATTCCTGGCACAGCTGATTAAAGTGCTTTACAGCCTTGAGACATTCATACATGTTTAGCCTTGGTTTGCTCTTGCATAGAATTCATTATCTATGCTTTCCGACCTGAAAGTTTTCTGATTCTAAAATCTGAAGTATACATGTAATTCTGCATAATAAAGGTGACAACAGTTCCCACTTTGCTGTAAAACCTTCTTTGACAAATAGGATATAAGCCAAGTAATTAAATAAAGTAAATAATTGACCTATTTTTTTCACAAAGGTGCAGTGTGAGAGATCATAATCTGACCATTACTTATGCCTCCAACCTGCCCCACTCCATCACTAATCACAATAGCTTCTAGTTTCTCTCTACACCCTTTTCTAGCCAATGTGCTTTTACCTATGTTATTTTATCTTCCTGAAATGCCTTTTCTTCTCTGTACACCTGGCGAACTTCTCATTTTGTCTTGAAACCCAACTATGGTCAACTCCTCTGGGAAGTCTTCCTTGACTTGCAATGCAGCACAGCATAATGACTAAGAGGTTAGACTGTAACGTACGACATACGTGGGCCTCTAATTTGGCCCACCACTAGCTAGCTGTGATTCTGCAGAAAAGTGACTTGATCTGACCAAGCCTCCTCACTGGTGAAGTGGGTATGATACCTCATAGGCCTATAAGGATTGAATGAGGGAATGCAAGTACAGCATTTGGCTCAGCTCCTGCCAAATAATGACTATATAAGGATAAGCCATTTTTATTAATGATCCCAAGTTAGAATTAATTACTTCAACACACATTTCTCAAGCTAAGTTTTACATACCTGTCTCCCCCATAAGATTGTGACCTCCTTAAAAGCCAGAGACTTAATTCTTGTCAATACCTCCAGAACTGTGCGTAGTGCTCTGCAAATAGTAAATAACCAACAAATGTTTTGCCAAGTGAAACTGAATTATACATGTAGGAGACAAGAATATTTTTAAAAGAATAAGAATTAAAAAATAATATTTTAAATAAAGTAAGATATAATAAAAACAAAAGTGTATAACATTATCTGCTAATGTCCTAGACTGGCTGTGACACTTTCACATCCATGTTCACATTTTCACTTTGGTTCTCACAGTGAATTTATGTGGCAGATATTCTTATCCCAAGTTCACAAATGAGGGAACAGACTCAGAGGGATTTCATTTTGGCCCAAAATCACAGAGCAAATTGCAGAACATTAATCTGTATCACTTTTCTCCCCTCTTATGCTTCCCTCGACCACCCCAACCCCAACCCACAAAAAAAGGAGTAGCTAAGCCACCATTAAAACTCAGGTGTAAGGGAGAGATCCAAGATGGTGAAGTAGATAAACATTGTACCTGCTTCATTCCGTGAACACATTAAAATTACAACTAAATTATAGAACAATCAACCTAGAGAAGCATCTGAAGTCTAGCTGAACAGAAGTTTTATAACTAAATATACAAAGAAGAAACCCGGTCAAGACTGGTAAGATGAGTGTAGATGCAAAAGAGGCTAGCCTCAAACCTCCACATGGCAGTTGAGAATCAGGAAGAATATCTCAGCCACAGAGGTTCCCCACAGAGAAGAGAGAAACCCCAGCTACATACCAGGCTCCCGAAGCCAAAGTACTGGTGCTGAGGAGCCCTCACAATATCAGACTTTGAAAAACAGTGGGGACTCCGACTGCTCAGTTGGGACAGAAGGCTCTGGGAAACCCAGACATCCTCTTAAAGTGCCCACACAGACTCAGTCACACATAGACACTCACCCTGGGCTCCAGCAGAGGGATGGTGACTCAGGGGGTGTTGGAGGCATATGGGGGACAGACTGAGGTGTGTGGTTTGTAGGCAAGGGTTGGAGGACAGTCACCAGTTTTCCTGAGTGGGCTCCTCCTCCCAGGCAGCCAGCCAGTGGTCACCATCTTTCCTGTGGTCAGCCCTTCCCCCCATACAGCCAAATCTGAACCTGATTGGTCTGGTAAGCTCCACTGACTCCATCCTGCCAACTCACTGGGACCCCACCTTACCTAATGCCCCCAACACCAGAGACACTTTCTCCTGTGAGCAGCCAGATGCACCCACGTTGCAATATTTTTTTGGAAAACTATTGGAGTTCACAGACCCCAGGCAGGAGGCAATAGCCCCAGGTGTGCTCTGAGACGTTTTCTGAATAGCTCCAGGCACAATACTGGCACCAAACCAAAATCTACAAAAGCACCCACTGCAGGTAACCAGGGAGACTGTGCCAGGGCCCCATAGTGCACCTGCTACATAAGGCTATGGAGCAACGCTGGGAGATGTAGCAGAGCTACCTAATACATAGAAACAAACACACAGAGAGACATCAAAACTGAGGAAAAAAAGAAATCTTTCCAAATGAAAGAATAGCAGAAAAAGAACTAAACAAGATGGAGGCCAACAAACTATTAGATACAGAGTTCAAAACAATGGTTATGAGAGTGCTCAAAGAACTTGAAGAAAACTTCAACAAAGAGATAGCAAGCATAAAGAATGATATAGAAACCATGAAAAGGAACCAGGCAGAAGTGAAGAATACAATAACTGAGATGAAGAATGCAATAGAAGGAATCACCAGGTAAGATGAAGCAGAGGTTCAAATCAGTGACTTGGAAGACAAGGTAGCAGAAAACACCCAATCAGAACAAAAATATAAAAGAAGCCAAAAAATGAGCATAGTTTAAGATTCCTTTGGGACAACATGAAACACAACAACATTCACATCGCTGAGGTACGAGAAGGAGGAGAAAGGGAGCAAGGGATTGAGAACCTATATGAGGAAATAATGACTGAAAACTTCCTTAACCTGATGAAGGAAATAGACACACAAGGCCAGAAGCACAGAGAGTCCCAAACAAGAGGAACCCAAACAGGTCCACACCAAGACACATTATAATTAAAAGAGATAATCCTAAAAGCACAAGAGAAAGCCAACTAGTAACTTATAAGGGAGCTTCCATAAGACTGTCAGCTGATTTCCGCACAGAAACTTTGCAGGCCAAAAGCGATTGGCAGAAAATATTCAATGTGATGAAAAGCAATGGTCTACCACCAAGATTACTGTATCTAGCAAAGTTATCATGCAAAATTGAAGGACACATAAAGAGCTTCCCAGACAAGAAAAAACTAAAAGAGTTCATCACCACCAAACCAGTATTACAAGGAATGTTAGAGAGACTTCTTTATGACGGGTGGGGGACACAAAATTATGAATAATAAAATGGCAACAGCTACATATCAATTACTTTCAATTTAAATAGATTAAAAGCTTCAATCAAAAGATGTAGAGTGTCAGATAGAGAAAGACAGATGCAAGTTGATTTTGTTTATAGGTAGAATCTAAGGAAGAAAATAAAGAAAACAGAAACATAGATACAGAAAACATTCGGAGGGCTGCCAGATGGGAGGGGGTTGAAGGTGTGATGAGGAAAAAGGAAGGAATTAAGAAGTGCAAATTGGTTGGTATATACAACATAGCTATGGGGACGTAGGGCATAGCATGGAGGACATAGTCAATAATAATATTGTATGGTGTCACATGGGTACTAGATTTGTTGGGGTGATAGTTGGGAAGGGGAGTTGGGGACAGGGTAAAAGGGTGAAGAGATTAAGAAGTCTAGGGGGTTCCCTGGTGGTGTAGTGGCTAGGCTTCAGTGCTCTCCACTGCCACAGCCTGAGTTCAATCCCCACTCAGGGAACCAACCAAAAAAATAAATAAAGTCCAAATTTGTAGTTACAAAACAGCCATATGGATATAAAATAAAGCATAGAAAATGATATGGTAATAAATATGTATAGTGCCAGGTGGGTATTAGACTAGTCAGAGGGATCACTTCCTAAATTATAAAAATGTCTAAACACTATGCCGTGCACCCGAAATTAATATAAAATATTACTGAATAAAAAAAAAAGAAGGGGTAGTACATATATACAATGGAATATTACTCAGCCATAAAAAGAATGAAATCTCAGCATCTGCAACAACCTGGTTGGGCCTAGAGGGCATTGTACTGAGTTTGTAGTAAGTCACACAAAGACAGAGAAATGTCATGATTCCACTTATATGTGGAATCTAAAGAACAAAATAAATGAACAAACAAAACAGAAACAGACTCATAGAGAACATTTTGATGGTTGCCAGATGGGAGGGGTGTTGGAGAGGTGGGTGAAAAGAGGGAAGAAATTAAGAAGTACAAATTCATAGGTACAAAATAGCCATGGGGATGTAAAGTACAGCACAGGGCATCTAGTCAATAATATGGTATTAATAATAACTATATGTGGTGTCAGATGGGTACCAAACTTATTGGGGTAATGACTTCATATGTTATGTAAATGTCTCATCACTTTGTTGTACACCTGAAACTACTAAATATATTGAATGTCAAATGTAATTGGAAAAAAACCAAAACAAACAAACTCAGGTGTAAGATTTTAAGCTGTCACAAGTGATCTCACCCAGCACCCAATGAAATCAAGCACTGGGAACTGGAGGTGGGGGTAAGTGGTGGGCACTTCTTCCAGATGCCATTCCTGCTGGTGGCTGCAGCCCTCACTGTCCTCATGCTGTGGAGAAAGCATGCATGTGCTGTATCTTTTGCCCTCAGCATTGAGAGGATACACTGGTTTCTGCTAGTGCTTTGGGCTCCTCCAGGCTTTTCCTGTGCTTTTGTGCAGCTGAAAAGATGAAGCGTAAGGGTATCAAAAGCTGCAAACAGTCCCTACCTCTGGAGACAGGCATTTACTAGAAGAAAGAACGAACCAATGGCTTCCCAGAGCATTGTTCAGCCACATTAGAGAAAGGATTAAGCAGATACATTCAGCTATTCTAACAGATTTTCTTTAAGCCTTGAATACGCCTCTCACACTCACTCAGATAATCACATTAGTTTTGTCATTAAAAGATCCCTTTTATGGAAAGTACCTAAACCGCTTAAACCACCCAGAGAGGTTGCATACATTATCAAACACCAAGACAAACAAAAGGGATTTTCTATTCCACATCTCAGTTTTTCTTACTCCTCAAAAATTTGGGGAAATCACAGAAGAAATGAATTTGCGAATGGACAGCAATTCTCACTCCTTCCTTCCTCAGGCAGTCCCTCAATAATTGGAGCTGGGAAGACCGAAAATCTCCTCCAGCACTGGGGCTAGCCAAAAACAAAGGTTAAGACCGAGATGAAGACAGCAGCGCATGGAGCGGGTGGTAAAAAGTGGGCTTGCCTCTCTCCAACAGGAAATTGCATTTGGAATGAAGGAAGAGCAGAAAAGCACAGGATTTGGGGTCAGACAAGTACCACTTACTAGGTCTATGGCCATAGCTGGGGATAGAAAAGAGTTATTTCATTGGCCTCATGGTCCTACTTTATAAAGTGGAGGTATTATCTGCCTTGCCTCCCACCCAGGGTTACTGAGGGGCTCACAGAGAAAAGGCCAGCAGCAGAGTTCTGAGGTCTATAAAGTATGACATATGCATTAGAGGGAAGGTTTGCTTTCAGTATGTTTATGACCCTCATAATGATAGGAACTAAGTCTGCCTTTTCACAGTAATATGATTGGTGCCTAACCCTTGGTACATAATGCGTGCTTAAAAATATGTTGTTACTGTTGTTTTATGAAAAGTGCTTTTATTGCCTTTCTCACTAAACCCCATCCACCTTTTGAACTCTCTCATCTTTTAAGTCTTCAAATGTTACTTCTCCTTTAAAGGCTTCCTTAAACATTCAGGATGAATTTATCATTTCCGCTTTCATGCTCCCACAGCATCCTGAATGCAACACAAATTCTTAGCGCAATGTAGTTTGACATTGTGATCATCTCTCCTCATTTACACGAGCTGGAAAACTGTTTTTTGCCTTTTTAATTTTACGACCTTACGCTGTACCTACATAGAGATGCCATTCAATAAATACCTGAATGAATGTGTGATAAATGAGTAAACAATTTAAAGATTTGGGAGTATCTGGCCCAGGGAAGTTAATTCAAGGAGCAACTTAAGAACCAGTCTCAAAAACGAAGGTCATTAAATTTTAGAGAAGAGGGTATCTGTACTACCATGCTGAGACTATACAGTCTAAACATTGTGCTATCGTGTTGTTTAGAGTGTAAGACTATCAGATGAACTGAATTAATCAATTTTTCATCTTCTTTGCAGTGTAAAACTTGAGGAAAGGGCCTTAAGCTATGATAGAGACTTAGGTTAGACAGCAACAGTACTGCCATTTGGTCCACCCAAGTCTTTGTTGTGGGCAGTTGTCCTTTGCATTGTAGGATGCTTAGCAGAATCTTCATTAGATGCCAGCAGCAAACTCCCCTGGCCGAGAGGTGACAAACAATAATGTCTCCTGACATTGCCAAATGAACTCTGGGGTACAAAAGGGCTGCCAGTTAAAAACCAATGGCTTAGACTTAAAGAGTAAACTCCTGCAGGTGAGGGTTTTATGACATCAGAAAAGGAGGCAGAGGTGGCAGGACGCTGGCCTTGAGTTCCTTAAATAAAGCAGATAGATATTTTACCAGTTAATGTTGTACCATCCATTCTGAAGGTAGGAAGATTGACCAAATGAACTGACATCATGGCAACATATGGAATGTCTTCTGCCAACTATAAGGGAGATGGCTGAAACAGAAATAATTTGATGGCCTTCGTTGGTGAGAGAAGGAAGTCAGTTATCAAATCATCTGGCCACTTCACTGTATTGCGCTTATTCAAACGGACTTACTGTACACCTCAGTGCCAGCACTCTGCACACCACCTGAGCAAAAGTTTCCATTAGACTTGAATGTCTTGAAGTTATTGATTGCTGGTTTTCTGTAAATCTTTCACTATTTAACTCAGATTTCAGGAGTTACAAAACAAAATTGGTTAAAACCACTCTCTCAGAGCCACAGAAGTTTGCTAACAGAGACAAACACCTTTGTGGTGGAAGCACCTGAGTCTTTGTCTCCACTCTGCCTCCAGGAGGCGGGTGAGTTACCCACTGGTCCAACAGTTCACCCATGAGCCCAGTAGGACAATAGTAAATTCAGGTGTCTGAGCTCTTTTTTTTTTTTTTAACTATTTCATTTATGTTATAAGACACATTTCTTCCCACTGTTCAACTATATACTACAGCATGTAACTATTTACCTGGCAACATTTTGGTTGAGAGTCTTCCTCCAGACACTATAAATTTTATTTCTATAGAATAACTGTTATGCATGTTATGACTTCCCTCTGTATGGAAGAATCATATAAGGATGAACACAGTGAAATTTAGCAATATGTGTGGAGAAGGTGAAGGTCACATTCATTACATTACACTCTTCTCTCTTCTGTGGCTCTTTCAGGAAGTTCCTGCCTGGGCTTCTCCGGGATGGTTGGTCTGGTTTTACCATACGCACAGTGTGAACTGTTGAACCAATTTTTGCTTTCCTCTTTGCAGATGACTGCTGGAAGCTTAGAGCCAAAGTTTCTTGGCCCCTATGTTCAGAAAATATATAGAATTCCATGGCAGTTATTTCCCAGTTAGGGTCCTTAAATGTGTTGGAAAAACAGTTGCGGATCAAGCAAGTTTGAAAAATGTCACATTCTTGTTGATTCGCATTTAACATGGCATATCAAATTTTGAGAGATTCTGTAATAAATATAACCTGTTTAAATTTATTTCAACCACATTCAAACATTTTGATCTTGTATCCCTTTTTAAATGTAATACCTACTAACATCTGGCCTTCCTAGCATCCTGAGGAACCTCTGAGTATTTGATAAATGCTGCTTTTCGGTTTGCATTCCCAGATTCATTTTACATCTCTATGCCTTTTAAAATCTCTTCTTTCCCACCTACACTGTGTTTAATGTCTATCTTTGTATCACCTGAAATCCTTTCAGAACCAGGTGTGACAAAAATTTAAAAATAAATAAATAAACACGTTAGCTATTTGAGGTAACTTTCACACTCCAGGCCTGTTTCTTATTAAAGAAGTTAGCCATGTTAAATACACGTGTAAATCTAAATGATCCCAAGATTGCTGTCCAGTTCAGCTACTGAAGCTCCTATCCTCCCATCTCATTAGGCAATAAAATCTTGGCACCAGCCCCTTCTCTGACCCCTTGCATTGAAGAGTAGCTCCAGAGAAATCCATCCACCTGAATGATGATACCTACTCAAGTATTCTGTTCCCACCTAACCTCAAGGAAGAGTTGCATTCAGCCCCCTTGACAAAGAGTTCCAGGCTGATGGGTTGGGAGAAGAGGCAGGGGCACATGCAGTGGAAGTGAGGAAAATCACTAAGTCCACATACTAGGAAGATCCCCTTTCCAAAATCCAGGGGAGGAGGTCACCTGAACAGAGACAGATGGACAGAGAGCTTGGCCTTTCCATTCTGAAATGCCTGCATGCATATAGATTTACAAAGGCCTACTGACACCTGGCTGCCAGGCCCCATGCTAGATGCTGATTACTAGAAAGAGTAAGACATAGACACTGCTCTCAGAGAGCTTGGTCTTTTTAAAAAGTGGGTAAGAACATTTAGCAAATTATTACAATTTAGGGTATGTGTACTATAAACTAGAGGTAGTCAGGCACCACTTAAGGTCCTGGAGATGCAGATTTAGTGAGTTCCTACAGTGAGGGAGTTTACATTCTAGCTGATAAACTAGGGGGTGAACCTTGTTCTGTGATAGCATGATAAGAAACCACTCCCTTTAGGAAAGCTAAGAAAGACTTCACAAGGAAGTAATCCAGTCGATCTCAGCTTTGAAAGATGCACAGAAGTTTACCAGTGAAAGCATGGTGGAAGAGTGCTGAGAAGGGAGTTTTAGACAGTGGAAGGGTATTTTACAATGAAAAGAAGTTTGGTGTGGCTTAATTGCAGGGTGTTAAGAAAGTGAAAGGCTGTTGTAAGAGTAGAAAAGGAGTGCAGAAAAGTTTATCCCAATTTAAGCAAAGGCTTTACTAGTGGTCAAGTGGTAGGTTGACTCAGTGGAGTCATATGTACTACATTTGTAGGAGAATTAGGATGTCTGGGATCTCTTAAGAATGTATCATGCTGGGTACAGTATGGTAGCAGCTCCTGAAGTATGTTTCCTGAACACAAGTTCCTAGAGCTAACATTCCATGCTTTGATTAGCATCTATTCACTATGGTTCTCCAGCCCAAATGGGGTTCCAGATCTTTATATCCAACAGCCCTACTTGACAGCTAGCTCCATTTGTTTATTTCAAAAGTGCATAAAACTCAGCAGAGCAAAACTAAACTGAATTCAAATCTTCCTGCCAAACCTGGTTACCCACTGGTGCTCCCTTTCCAGTATATGATACCATCTATCCAAGTGCATAACCAAAAATTATCATCCTTGACACCTGCCTATTACCAAACCCCATTGACATTCCTTACTAAATCCCTAGGATTCATCCATTTCTCATTTCCACCTCTACAACCTTAGTCAAAGTTATCTATTCTCTTACCTGGACAATTGTAACAGTAGTCTCCTACATCCCATGCTTATACTCTACAATGAACACTTCACTCTACAGCCAGAGTGATCTTTTTTCCTTAAGGTTATTATGATATTATTGACTACATTCCATATGTTGTACATGACATTCCCACAATTTATTTACATTATTACTGGAAATTTGTACTTTTATTCTCCTTCACCTTTTCATCCTTCTCTTCATCCCCATAAGATGATCAGAAACCATAAAACTCCTAGAAGAAAAAAACATAGGCAGTAACCTCTTTGACATAGGTCTTAGAAATATGTTTTTGGATATGTCTCCCCAGGCAAGGGCAACAAAAGCAAAAACAAACAAATGGGACTACATCAAACTAAAAAGATTTGCATAGCAAATCAACAAAACCAAAAGGCACCCAGTGAATGGAAGATATTTGCAAATGATATATATCTGATAAGGGGCTAATATCCAAAATATATAAAGAACTCACACAACTGACACAAAAAAAATCCAATTAAAACTGGGCAGAGGACCTTAATAGACATTTTTCCGGAGAGATCGTTTTAAATAAAAATCTGTTCATGTAGTTCCCCTGATTAAGGACCATTGATGTATTCTTATTCCTTATAAAGAGTCCTTGTCATGGTCTACGTGAATGAGCTTTCGCTCTGCCCATGTGTCCAAATTCAGCTTTTGTCATTTCCTCTGTGATCATCTGCTGTCCCATTACGATAGTCTTCTTTCAGTTCCTTGAATGTGCTACACTCAGGGCTTTTGCACATGCCATTTTGCCCACTCCTCTTCCTAGTAGAGCTCCCACTTATCATTTAGGTGGCAGCTAAAATGTCACAGCTCAAAAAGCATTCTTATTCCCCCCAAGTAGTTCAGATTCCCTACTAGAGCCCCTGCTTTTCACAGCACTTATATTTGTACCAACTTATTGTATAATTTGACATTTCATATCTTTCCCCCACAATAATGTAAACCTTGTTAGAACTCTACTTGTTAGATACTCTTTTCTTTATCACCATTGTATTCTCCAGGTTCCAAAACACCACCTTACACCTTGTAGCTCTGTAAGAGTAGGAAAAGTTTAATTCTCAATTACCATTCTGGAGAGTTACAATGCACATTTATAGATTTTTTTAAAAAAATAATTAACTTTGTTTAAACCACTATTTTCCAAATGTGCTTAACTATGGATCTACTACGTTAAGTCCTGTGTTTCAAGAACGACTGTGTGACAGACATATATTGATTTGCCCGAACTGCTCCCTCTCCATCCCAAATAGTGTATTTCTGAAGCCATGTTTTCATGAACTTGTGCCTCCCTAACCACCTGAGTTGTGGGCTTATGAGGTGGTGCAGCCTCAAGGGACTGAGGACACCATTCTGGAAGTCATCATGGGCCCTGTGCAAGCATGGAACAGGAAGTGGGTCTGCAGAGAGAATGAAGAAGGCATGGGAAGAGAAATGGTAGGCAGGGCTCCCATACTCAAATGGGGTCAAACAGGACAATAGGAGTGAGGTGAACTGCAGGGACATGCCCTCTCTGAAGTTAACTGAAATTCATAAGTCTTCCTACTAATGGTTCTCAAAGTGTGATCCCCCAGCATCACCTGGGAATTTGTGAGAACTTCCCAGGATCCACCCTAAGACATGTTACAAATGCTTGGGTAGTACTCAGCAATCAATGTTTTAACAAGCCCTTCAGGTAATTTTATGCACATGCACACATTAAGAGTGCCAGTCTGAGGAACATCTCTCTCTCACAGGCTGACAAATGGTGATCTCTGTTCAGTTTGAGACAAAGAGAAATAGCATTTGACTTACAATGACTCTCCAGACTCCAGTTCCATTCCCTCACAATTCCTAGTTACCCAAGTCTTGGATCTATTCCTGTAGTTTCAATAAATTTCCTCTTTTGCTTAAATTGGTTTGGTAAGATTTTATTTCTTGAATCCAAACAAAGATTAAGCTATACTAATAAAACAAAACCAAAAAAGCCTGAATTCAAGGCCTGGTTCTTCCAAAAATGAGCTGTGAGGCCTTTATACAAGTCCTTTCTCTCTGTGACAATGTCATCACGTACAAATGATGGGGTTGTACTAGATAACTGAGGTAGCTTCACTCTCTAATATGCTAGACTTGATATTGACCCTTCTGAATAATCTCTTGTCTCTACAGAACTCTGAAGAAAGATCCCTCATTTTCTTTAGTTCTATCCATTGAGTCCAGGTAATTAAAGTAACAAAAAAACAGAAAATAAAACCCACCCCAACCCATTAACTCTATTTCCAAGTCCTTCAAAAGCATTACCTATTAGAGAGATGCTTTAAATAATAACGTTTATTTGATGTTCCAATTCTTTTGCAATTTAGAATTAAATTTCAGTACATTATAATTAGTTTCACTTTAGTTAAGATTGCTGTCTGTCATGAAATGTACATAAAGACATGTATAGGACAAAATTATACTTAGAGAGAAGTAGTCATTTTGAGGCAATTTTTCTCTTCACAAAAAGGCAACTCATCCAAAGGATTAACACCAAATGAAGTAGAAAAGCATTTTAAAGATTTTAAATAAGTAAAAAGGTTTCAAGGAAAATATTCTAAAATCAGTAATATCCTAAAAGATAAAGAAATATCCTCTATAAAGCCCATAAATCCTGCATTATATAACTTCTAGTTGACAAAGAATAAAAACTAGTATTGTTTTGACCCTTAAACTCCCATCCCAGCAGACTTTCCTCTGATGCTGAGATGAAAATACTGACCAAATACTTTGATGGACAACTCATTACAATGAGAACTGAAGGCTTCCGTAACCAGACAAAGATTTTTCTGTATCTCCCAGAAGCCAGGGAAAATATTTCAGTCTCTCACCCAAGAATTAACTTTCTATCTGCACTTAAAAAAAATAAAGTGCATGCTTTAGAATGATTGAGATCAAGGTACAGTTTTTTAAAAGCAGAAAATGTTCCCAAAGCAGGGTGAAGAAAAAAAAATTTTTTTTTTTAGAAAATAAAATGAAGCAAGGGGAAAGAAATCATTCAACAGAGTAGAAACTGTTCGTCTCTCTCTGTGCCCCTGAACAGTTTTGATTCAACCCTATTTGTTATCCTAGAAAAGCTCTTCTGAAGAAAGGTTTCAGTGTAAGACGGCTTGAAAGAAGCCAACCCTTTCGAAACAGGAACGACTCGGCCATTTATTAATGTCAAATATGCTGCCCGCATGAATTAGTCAGCTTGTCCTTTGGAAGCCATACAGAAAAGTTCTCATGCACCTGCCTTCTAGTGTCCTGACGCTTCTGGCTTTAATGACTATAGCTACAACCACCAGAAAACAAAATTTAAAAAACACAAAATGCTGAACATAACTAGATTCTACTTTCTGAATAGTTGATTCATCAATTTTTAAAGACTTCTTACTTGAAGTATCATCAGTGATCACTGTGTATAAAAGCTTGTTCCGATGTAAAAGGAAAAGCAAAACAGTTACTTTCCTAAACTGGCAAAATGTACCCCAATTACCACAAAACTGACCTTAGAAACAAAGAGAAATGGCACAGAAAAAGGGCAGATTTCTTACTGGCAGTCCCACTGTGGCAAACATCCCAGGACTAAGAAAACTCCCAGTGGAAGAGAGAAAATTAAAGGACTATCCAAAACCAGCAAACCCAGTGCACACAACATTCCCAACAGGTGGAGTGAGCTTTAGAAGCAACACACAGATATAAGGTCCAGCCTTATTCTTTATTTAAAGCACAGTTCAAAGCTATTAAATCAAGTACAAAAAAAAAATGGCTCCTATTTCCTGGACTGGTATTAGACAACCTGTTTACCACCTGCAATTACATCATTTTTATCTATCTTCTACTTTTCCTGTTGGGAGAGTATGGGTAGGGAATGACAAATGGGTCAAAGAGATTACAATTTAAAAACAAGAGAAATCCCTGCTTGCAGAGCAACAAAGGAACTGACTCTCGCTTTCATGAAAGGTAATGAGGAATTCTGCTCCAGTTATGAGGGCCACTGATCATGAGGGAAAGCTGTCACCAAAAGGTTCTTCCTGGAAGTGGCAGAAGGATGGCAAGGACCTGGGGTGCTGGATGGCTGCTGTCACCACCGTCGCCCTCTCCTCTCTCAACCTTTGCCCCACCAAATCTAATAATAAACAAAGGGAAGTAATTACATGTAGAAAACCAAAGTGAATGGGAATGTGGGTGGACTGAACATAAAAGAAGCAACTGAAAATGATCAAAAGTTGCTCAGTGCTTCTTCCTTAGACTGGCATAGAAATCTCTGATCCATTGCTTCATGTATCTGACTTCCAAGGAGCGGGCTAACAGCACTGTCGTGGGATCAAAGGCATTGTTGGCTCGAAGATCTAGATGATGGGCCCCCTCTGGGATAGTGATGGCAACCAAGGAGTCTGTGATATTCTTGTTTACTCCACCGCCTGACCAGGGGTCTAGGTCACCATTGCTAAGTGAGGGAAAGAAGGAAAAATAAGATTGTTAGTTTTTCATATCTATACTCAGGTAAGATAGGAGAAACCTGTTTTATATCTAACATATAAAATTACAAGCTTATAACCTGGGGATTTGATCTGAGGATCTAATCTGTCACATTGAAAGGTGCTTCATACTGAAGTTTTGCAGTATTTCTGCAACCAAGTGCAAGAAATAGGACCAGAGAGGAGTGAAGGTGGTGCCCCTTGAATCAATCTAGATTGCACAGGGATTGGAAATGAGAAGCCTGAATTCCAATCCCAGCTTCTTCATCTGTAAAATAGAGATAACAAGGCCTACCGCATAACAAGGTTGCTGTAAGGATTAAACCAGATGGTACATGAGGATGTATTTAAAAAGCACAAGTGTCAGGCACATAGGAGTCCTCATTTAATGCTGGTTTCTTTCTTCCCTGGGACCCAACTATCAAATTGGTGAAAAAAAACACTCATCTGACAAAGCTAATTATCTCTTTGCTCTTAAAAAAAAAAAAACAACAAAACACTTCACTTTTCTTATTATACTTATAATACAGTACTTTGGGAAACAGGATGTTAGAAAAAAATACTCAGGAATAAGCTTAACGAAAAAAAGTGCAAGACATATACACTGAAATCTGCAAAAACATTGTTGGAAAATTGCTCCCTGGTATTATTAACTCTCCACACGCATAGACTGGTTTAGAGTTTACAAAGCCTTTCACATTTAACCATTGTAACAATCCCGTGAGGTACGTTTAATTACAATTCTTTTACAGATGAACAAAACTAATGCCCAGAGAAGTTAAAAGGCTTGTGCAAATCATTCAGCTAGAAATGGCAAATCTGAGATACAAACTCAGGTCTTATATCCTATCCCAATGCTCGATTTTATACTACACTGCATGTCACAGCCACGATTGCTGTTGGAAATCAACAGCATCCATATACACCTTCTTAACTTGTGCGGGGCAGAGTAAGAAGAATACAAGCACTGGGATCAAACATAACTGGGTTCTGTCCTAGGTCTGCCTCTCATATTCCTAATCCCATGGAAGCTTAGATTAGATTCTTCAGGATAAAATAGGTACTGAAATACCCGGATTCAAGTACTTGACCTATGGCAGGTGTTAGATCGCTTTCCCCTTTCATGGCACCTCTTGGAATATCATTATCTATGTATCACTTGAAATCACTTACAAAACATTTTTATGTGTGTTCTGACATTTGTTAATGCAAATTCCACTTTCCTGATATTGTTACAAAGCCTGAAAAAATCTTCAAGGTCACAGTATCAGATATATGAAATTACTCCCATAATTTCCATAATCATTAAAAATTCATGTATAAAGTTGATGGCTATCAAATAATGTCTCTAGCCAGGACTTTTCCCCTAAACTTCAGAACCAAAATTCAACTGTCTACATTTTATTACAAAACTTCTCAAACTTACGCAGTGCAAAAACAGCTCCTGATTTTCCCCAACTGCCAACCGCCCCCTCCCTCTATCTTCCCAATCTCTGCTAATAGCAACCTTACCCTTCTAGATGCTCAGGCCAACAAGTTTGGTGTCACTCTTTATTTCTGCTCTTTTTGCCTCACCCAATCTGTCAACAAATCCTGTCAGTTATATACTGAAATATATCCAGATCTTGAACATTTCTCACCACATCCACTGACACCACTCTGGTCCAAGGCACCATTATCTACAGCCTGAATAGCCTTTTACTGATCTTCCTGATTCCACTCGTTTCCACACTTTGATTTTATTAAAATCTGAATCAGATTACATCACTTTGCTCAAAACACCCAAGTTTTCCCACCTCATTCAGGGTAAAAACCAAAGTCCTAAACTGGTTCTACAAGTCTCTGCCTACATGATGTGGGCCCTCTGCTGCCTCTCATTTCAACTCCTGCTACTTTCTCCCTCATTAACTGTACTCTAGGCACACTTACCTCCTTACTGTATCTGGAGAACACGCTGGGGACACTGACCTCTCAAGGACTTTGCCCTTGCTTACTCCTGAGTTTGGAGTGTTCTTACCCTACCTAACTTATGGTTAGCTAGCTCCTTCCTGGAGATCATTTTCCAAAAGTCACCCCTGTGAGATCTTCCTTAGTCATTCTCTTCTAAAATTTCAAACCTCCCCCCATTACCTAACATTTCATAGTCCAGGTTTATTTTTTCTCCTTAGCACTTACCTCCCAATGTATTTATAGATGCTTTCTTATTTATTTTCTCTCTCAAATTAGAACACCCCAGGGACAGGGATTATTGTCTGCCATATAAATGTTTACTGAATGAATGAAAAAAATGTAAATGTGTAGTTGTCTTTGGCTTTATATCAGATGCCCTACCTAAAAGATATCTATAAATACATGTATGCAACTTCTAGAACATGTAAATGACTTTAGTACTTTTTACATGAGAAAGAAGAGTTGACAAAAGTGATTAATGTAAATATATACAGACTGACCTTCAGCTGTGTAGAGTATGGCAGGAACAACGAACTAAGTAAGCAGATCTAACTTTTATACCCTTACTAACCACACGACTTTGGGTAAGTCACCTGACCCCTCTGATCCTCAATTTCCACTCTTACTACCTCCAAAGTTTTTAAAGATAATGCCCCTGTATCAAAGAGATATTATAAAGTCCAAGTTAAATAATGCATGTGGAAGTAAGGTATAACCTATAAACTACTACATGAATGTGCAGTATTATTATATTCTGTAAGCATGAGGAGTATTAATACTTCTGAGAGGTAAACAAATCATGAAAAAGGATGTGAAAACATTTCTCCTAGAAATTCAGTCAGAAAAACTACTGTGATTATTTTTTTCTAATGTACAAATTAAATGAGAAAATATCATTTAGGTATATTAAATATATGTGTGTTTGAAATACAAGTTTAAATTACCAACACAAATTCTCACCACACTTTTCTTTTAAAAAAATAATTCAATTGTAACTTAATAACATCATTCTTGAAGAAGAGTCACTCCAAAAAAGTACTTTTTTGGTTTTATTAAAAACAAAAGGGAAAACTCACAAACAGGATCCTTAGTTTTTAATTACCAGATAAATTTTTAAAGTAAACTACACAAGGGATTAGATTCTCTTAAGTGAACAAATAAGCCTTTATCATTATTCCAATTTAACAGGACCAACCCAGATAGGAAACTCTCCATTATTTGCAAAACAAAAAAGGCATCCTAACAGCTACATAATAAGCAAACTGCATATGATTTAAAAGGTCATCAGAATCAACCTAGTGACTTAGCAACAGTGCTTGGAGTTGCTGAGAGACCTAAGATGCGCACGGACTTGAAATTCTTCGTCCTAGACATGTGAAAGCTAAACCAGTCACTGGGAAATTTATGAAAAACAAAACAACATAATAGTGACTTTCATGAGAGAGGTAGATGCCTGGATAAAAATCCCAACATAGAGCATCACTTAATTGCTGGCAACAATTAATTAGCCCCAGACATGTTGTTAAACTAACCAGCTTCTGTGGAATTCCCTTTTGGATTTATAGTTAAGTAACTGAGAATGACCACCGGTAAAATAATTTCTTACCAATTGGGATTGCAGGGGGGGGGGGGGGGGGTTGGGGGATTAATGCTTCCAACAAAACCACTGTGGAATAAAAAAAAACTGCTGAAATGGAACTATTAATAGATGCTATTTATTAAGTCCTCATTTATTCATCAAATGTTTACTACATGCCTACTATGTGCCCGGCTCTGACTGGGCACAGGGGATTCAGCAGTGAACAAACGCGATCTCTGCCCTCATAGTGCTCACTGCCATAACAGTCTGTCTACTTACTCCCTGAGTTAGGCAGTCATCATTTCTAACTTATCTTGGCATTCTGCCTGAGGGCATAAAACTAACTCAGTGAAGAAGCAAAACAGCATCCAGGTCTCCCTGATTTCAAAGCTCAAGCTCTTAACTGGCAAATCTCCAATCTACCAATTACAGATTGAACTTCCCAAACAGAAAAGCAGTCATGCTTGGATTTGCATGAGGCAACCTAAAGAGAGAAGCTTGAACATAAAGGTACTTTCACACAATTCCTTCGTTATTTTTATTCATCAATCAGAAATGTTTTCCAGCTTGTGGCCATTAAGCACACAGAACAGAGACACCTGAGGTTTCTCCTTTACTCTGTGAATGTGCTTTCTTCAGAAAAGCAGGATAATTCTGAATTTTGAAATAAGTTAAACTTTTAAACATTGGATTTTTCAAACCTAGCAGCATAGGGAAAAGATTTCTTTTTAAAAGTAGACTTGCCACTGCAGAAAGATAAACCAGCATCTTCACACAGCCCTGCCTTTAAACTCTCACATGCCTCTGAAGCCTCTGTGAGCTCTGTATTTCATTCCTCATCCTTACCAAAACACCCATTATGTGCCAGTCCCTGTTGCAGGTGCTAAAAGCACATAGATGAATAGCCAGTCTCTGTCATTAAGAAGTTAACAATTCCATGGGGCAACTGAAACACTGATAATCTCCACACAAAATGCTAACTAGTGATAGTCACAGGTCTTAGAGGAGCTAAGTGGGTGGAGGAAACCTAACATTCCTAGAGAAGTCAGGGAAGGTCTCCTGGAGGATGCCTGAGTTATAAGAAAAGAAAAAGTGGAAGGGAAAGGACATTTAGGGACAAATAAACAGTTCCCTGTGGCTTCAATAGAAATTGCAAGGTAGAGAGTGTACTTTCACTTATTCATTCAACAAATATATATTCGAGCATATATATTTGCCAGTTCAGGGCCAAGTATTTCACTAGGTTAACTCTTTTAAGCATCACAACTTTATGAAGTAAGTGGTATTATTATTCTCATTTTATAGTAGAGAAAACTGAGAATCAAACAGCTGAAGACAGCTCATTCTACCTTTGCGCAGCTCTGTCAGCAAGTCCGGTCTTACACTGAACTAAAAGATTTTTAACACGAGCTACAATTTCCACCTATGGCCTTCAGTTCTGTTCCCCAAACTTTTCTCACAAAATCTGCACCCCTTCCAGTGATGATAAATGACGATGACTGTTATTTTCATAGAATGAGGAAAATAATTTAAGAGGACAAATGAGTAACTAAAACACTTATCAGTAATGGTTGAATCAAATAAAAAGGGACAATGTACTTGACCGAAACTCATATATTAAAACCTTCTTAGTAGGATTTAAAGACTCTTTTATAAATCAACTTGAACTGTAGCTTTATAAGGTCAAAGCAAGGAAGGATGAGTTTAAAATATCAGCCTACTAGAGAAATGCATATACATATTACAGGGAGATAAGCGCTAAAGAAAAACAAGAAATTAACGAAGTGCTTCCTCTTGTGAGAAACAAAGATAAGCTTGGAAACCCAATGCTTATATTCATTTGTCTTTTTCAGTTCCCTCAGTCCTTTCAGGTTTTCTTGATTTCAAACATCCTAGTTTGGCACAGTTTCCTTAAATACCCTAAATAAATTTATTTGTTCAAATGTCACTTTTATAAGACTGAGCTGAAGAGCATACTTTTTGAAGAATCCTATTGAGAACAAGGAACACCATTTAAGGGAATTAAGCAAAAAGAATCTAAGTTTTGCATTTAAGTGCTTAACTTTTTATTTTGGGTAGGTACCTGTTGGATGTGAAAATAGTATGAACCTAATAAAACAGATTTCAAAGTGAGCAGTGCTACCCGCCTAAACCCAGAGTGATACTCGAGTCAAAACAGCACGCCTCACTCCTAAAAACTACTGAGCATGTCCCAAAGGCCAAATTTGACTCTTGTGTAGAAATGCATGTAAAAGAATGACACTTAAAATTTAAACAACAGCTCCAGGTTAAGAGGTACCTATGGGTATCTCTCTACTATTTCCATATAGATTGGGGGAAATTTTTTGATTAACTGGTTGCTGTTCTTAATAGCTAACAACCTAATAATGTACAAGCCAAAACACAGAAATTTTAAAGTCACCACCAGGTACACAGAGTCTACTCAATTAACTCTGATATGAACTAATACCAAGTATGTCATTATAGGAGCAGTGTAATGTGAACAAACACCAGTTTTGTAGTCAAACAGGCCGACGTTGAAATCTTGAAATCTGGTTTTATCACTTAGTAACTAAAACAAAGATGGATGAACTTAGACAAGTGAGTGAACACAGTGACCTTCACTTTCCTACTCAGTAAAGAAGGGGCTATAATAACTATTACACAGGGTGGTTGTGAGGATTCAATTTTAGGTAATTTATTTAAAGTGCCTCTTACAGTGCCTGAACTGAACACATTGGGCACCTCAAAAATGTCTGTTGATTAAATACTAACAAATTTTTTATTACCATTAATAACAATAGTAACAATAGTTAAGACAAATTGAGAACAAGAGATGATACTTCATTTTGTGCAGGGAAGCTTTTTGTTTTAAATTTTAATTTTGTCACTGTGTTGTTTTTAATTCTTTAAAAAGCATGTTTGGTAATACAGTATAAAATCCTATCTCTTTTCATCATCCTCTGTCTTTCAAGGAGTAGGAAAACATAATGGATACCACTGTTGTATTCTATATTGTTTTACCTGGCTCTATTTTCTCAGCTATTCTACAAATGTCTCCATCAACCTAAATTTTTCTTTGACCCAGCAAAAACTTACCTGAAAATGATGTTCGTGTGGGAACTGATGTTTTTACCTCCATACACAGCAGTGATCCAGGAGGGCCTGGGTCTCACACCCCACTTTCTAAAACAATCATCAGAAAACTCCTTCAAATCCCATGAGTATGGTTCAAACATGTCATCAATACCATTTGAACAAAAGGGCATGACCATTTCTGTGCAGGCCTGGGAAAGCAAACCAGAAGAATCCAGGGGGTAAAATGAGGCACAAGAAGTTAAATAAATTGTCCCAGGTCACACAGCTAGTAAGCAGCAAAGTCAGGGTTTGAACTCAGGCAGTCTGGCTTCAGAGGCCCTGATCGTTACCTCTGTGCCATACTACCTCCATTATTTCTGGAAGGGATCAGTTGAGAAGTCACAGAAGTTAAGGCTATATATTCTTCCTTTGTAAATTGTTTTCTTTCACATCTATTACCATATTTAATTCTCAAAACAACTCTGGAGAGAAAGTATTATTATCACTATTCTCATTGCACAGATGAAAAAAGAGAGGCTCAGAGAGAGTCAAGTTAGACTCCCCTTATGTGTTCATAAAATGCTTCCTTTATAGGACTTCGCAAGATCTACTACAGTATCATTTTAGCTATCCTTTCTTTTCTGGAAGCTACATCTCATGGTAAGATCATGTCTTATTTATCTTTGCATCTTTGGAGACTAGAAGGGTGCCTGACACATGGTAAGTACTCAGAATATATTTGGTAATGAATAAATAACATGAAAAAAGGAAGGCGGGAAGGGAGAGAGGGAGGGAGGGAGGAAAAAATTTATCCATGGTCTCAGAGTGTAAGGTTACAGAGCCCGGATTGGGATTCAGGTTAGGTGACTAAACCTTATGAACTCTGTAACAGTACAACCATATCAGTGAAAGATAAGTTACACTTGAGGAAATGATACACACTTACCTGATAGCTCCAACCCAGGGATCCCAGACTGCTAGTTGATGTCTCTGACATGTTCAAACATCTCGCCTGCCCTGAATAATTGTAATACACATTCAGAGCTTGGAAAATATTCTGCAGTAACTGTGAATCCGATACCTCAGGATTTCTCAAATACTGGCACACTACCTGTCATTTTAGAGGGATAAGAGTCAGAATATTAAAATAAAATTATAGTGTCATAAAACAAAGATGTGACTGATTTGATCATAAAAATTATAAGCATTTAACTGCACTGCTTGACAATTTCTATTTTTTTAGTATAATCCCTTTCACAAATGAATAAATCTTAAATTATTTCCCAAACTATAAAAATAAACCAAAGTTATTTGCATGGCATGCAAAGTCCTCCCCCAACTCCCACCTCTCTAACTTCATCTCCTGCAGCCTTTGCTCCAGCCTAGCAAAACCATTTCCAGCACACCCAGCTCTTTCCTTCCTCTTTGCCTCTGCTCACCCAGAATTGCCCTTTTCCCACTCTCTTAATGCCTGGCAAACACCATCTCATCTTCCACAATACTCAACTCAAGTATCGCCTCCCCACTAAGCCCATCATTGCCTATGACCTCAAGTCAGGAAAACTAAACCACTCCTTTATGCCTCCACTATGCCCTGGGCCTATTTCTGTTAGAGCACCTGTAATGCTGTACAGCACCTGTTTGATTCAAGAATGTCTCCTTCACCACTTAGCAAGATTATCTGGCAACTAAATGTCTACCGAATGAATGACTACATTTTTATAAAAATACAAAATTTACAGGGAACTACTCCCCCCCCAAAAAATACAAAATTTATAAAATTTCATATGGAAAAACTATTCCAAGCTCCAAAGCCTGTGGTGTGATAAGCAGATCAGTCAGCTCCCCAGCTCCAAAATACTCCTATCACTGGACTTAATCAGTGTCTGAAATTCTAGTATTAAAAATCATTGGCAATACTCAAAATTGGCAATGAAGACAGGGACTTGACTAGACAAAGGCAAAAAGCACTTTCGGGAAAAATATGAAAATAATTTTGGAAATATTCCCTATCTTCATAGGGGTCTGGGTTACACAACCAACAGTACTTACAATTTGTTTAATATTTTACTGTATATAAATTGAACAGATATTGAACTCTTGTTAATGATGTTAAAGCTGAAATATTTAGCAAGTGTATTGATGTCTGCAACTTACTTTGAAGTGCATGTAATAATAAGATGGAATAAAAGACAGAAAGATGGATAGGTGAATATACTTGTATATGTGATAAATCAAATATAACAAATTTCTGTTTGAAATTTTTCACAATAAAATATTAGAAAATCACAGGCAATGGAATCATAGCTACTGATTATTGAGCTCTGGGTTTACAACCATTACATCTTTTAATCCTCAAACAATCCTATCAGATATATAATTGTCCACTGTTTTACATGATTCTTATATTTAATCAGCTTATTCAAGGTCATCCAGCTAGTAAATTTAGGACCTGATCCAACCCAGGTCTTTCTCGCCATAAAATACACATCTTAGCCATTATGCTATACGCTTAGGTAGTATCTGTAAGCATCAATAGTCAAAACAGGTTGGTATTGGCAGAAAAACAGAAACAGACCAATGGAACAGAACTGAAAACCCAGAATTAAATCCATAAATTTATGGACAAATAATTTTTGATAAAGGAGCAAAAAATATGCAATGGAGAAAAGACAGCCTCTTTAGTAGGTGGTGCTGGGAAAGATGGAAAAACATATGCAAAAGAATGAATCTGAGCTGTGAACTCTCACCATATACAAAAATGAACTCAAAATGGATATGAGACCTGAAACAATAAGCTATACAGAAGAAAACACAGGTACTAAATTTACAGACCTAGGGCTCAAGGAAGACTTCATGAACCTGACCTCAAAGGCAAGGGAAGTAAAAGCAAAAATAAATGAATGGGACCGTATCAAACTAAAAAGCTTCTGCTCAGCAAAAGAAACCATCAACAAA